>JAQZBX010058422.1:0-17745 GCA_029593785.1 Cabassous unicinctus
GCCCATGCCGGAATTCTGTGTGCACTCATCCCTGGACTGTGGTTGGTTACACTTTTGCAAACTGCCGCTCAGTTTGACCGATTCCTGCATGAATGGTCAGCTTCACTTCCAGAAGAGAAAATCAAAGGAAAACACAGGCGTCCCCCGGCCCTCCACCTTACCCAGAATCTCGGCCATTTTCTGTGAGTACTGACCCTCACCACTGCGGAACCTGAAGCTGGCCCAAGCTGGGCGGACAGAGAGGCCTGAGGGAGGGAGTCTGTGTCCCGCCGGCACACTGTGGTTCCCCCAAGACATTCTCCAAGTCCACCCCAACCCTCAGGGGAGGAGGAACGAACACGTCCTGCCCACTGTCTGTCCCTGCTGGTTGTCGGGTGCCCCCTGCCAGCCGCTTTTCTATGGACCCGCAAGGTTGACCCTCTTGAGTGCCCTCGGGATGGGTGGGAGCCCATTTGGGGGGTCTGGGTGACACTTTGTCTTCATCATGGGCTGGATTGGGGCATGCCGGGGTTGTGGGAGGGGTGGCCCCCTGGAGTCCCAATTTTGGTGGCCGGGTTTCGGACAGGACAGGCCTCCTGGGCAGCCACCACTTCCGACCAGGCCAAGCAGACCGGACTCCTGCTTCTTCTCCCTCTTTAGGAACCAAACCCCCTTAAAAATCTGGTGACAGTTGTAAATCATGCCGCTGTGAACATCGGTGCCAACTCCATCCTTAGCTTCTGGAGGCGACACCATGCCATCTTCCATGGTGGCTGTGGCGGCCTGTGCCTTTTTCTCTCCCACTGGCAGAGAATGAGAGCTTCCATGTCTGCTTCCCCATCCTCTTCCACACTCATCTTTTTCTTTGAATTAAAAAAATTGGGGGACTTTTATGGATGAGGTACGTTAGAAAAAATACAGAAATGTTTTACAGTTCACATATCACAGATGCAGATGCTCCAAAAAGGTTCTCTCTGTTTTGTTGTTTTAGGATACCTCTTGCCCCTGCTATCACAAGGATTACACCTTAGAAAGAGGGGTGTGGGGGCACTGCAACATAGTCAGTGTACGGAAAGGCACATTGTTCCATTATTTAAAAAATTAAACTCTCAAAAGATTTAAATGCTCATTTTGGAAAATCAAACTGTGAGATGTGCATTTTTCAGCTTTCATATTTTTATATGTATGTGTGAGTATATATATATATATATATTTCCCCTTTTACCTCTTTCAAAATGGAGCTCTGGGTATTTTTTTTTCTCTAGTTCTTAAAGGATATTTATTCACCACATTCAAAGTGACAGCAAAGTAGAACACTTGTGCAACTTCAACTCTTATTTTTTTTATTTTATTATTTTATTTTATTCTCCCCACCCCCTTGTTGTTTGCACTTGCTGTGTCTGTTCATCTTCCTTGTTTCTTTAGGAGGCACTGGGAACTGAATCCAGGACCTCTGATGTAGGAGGGAGGCACCTAATTGCTTAAGCCACCTCCACTCCAGCACTGGATATTTTTAACCTAAGTATTGTTACATGTACATACGTGTTAATAGCACATGATAGGAAGGCACAAAACCCATGGTATTTCCATTTTCAATAACTTGAAAATTATGTATTTATAAGATGAAAAGCCCTCATCAAAATACACTTTTCACTGGGAAAAATAATACATAAGACAGATGGGTGGATCTACAAAAAAAAAAAAAAATTAACCTGGATAGGTTTCAGTGTGGTCCACAAATTGATATCAAGGCACATCTGCCTTTATTCTCCCAGAGCTCTTCATCTTCCAAGCTGAGTATTTTTTATATACTTTAAATGGAGATTTTAGGATCCCCACATTTGTTTTTCATTCCACATCATCTTTGGCCAAGCTCTGAGCACTTAAAATTCTCTGATAGATTGTTGGGAGTTTAGTCAGAAGCACCTGGACAAGGATGGTGTAAGAGTTTGCTGTAAAACTTGTGATCCCAGCTATGGCAGTTCAAAGATGGCAGTGAACTTTGTCAAATGCTCCACAACCTTCTCCTATTCACCTTGGGCTAGTAACTCCTTTGTTGAGTGTATTTCTTCAAAGTATTTCTGAACAATCTTTGACACCTTTCAGATTGGGTAACCTGGAATGCCCAGTTCTCTGCTTGGCACATTTCTGTTTCTTTCTTGGCTCTCATAGCCTGATCTTGAAATTGGGGTCACTCTGTCTCTTCTGGTTGAAATAAATATGGTAAATACCTACTGCAGAAAGCCCCATGTACACCTGTGGTGAGGTCACTTTTCCTACCAATTGTTTTGTCTTGGTCTGGGAAGTGTAGAGGGTTGTGGCAGGCAATGAAGGAGCCATTGGCTGCCAACCCTCTGATTATGAAGTTGAAAAAAAAATATCATTTTTTATTCTGTACATGCCTGCATTAGGGAGCCACCAAATTCTGTGGCACCATGTCAAATGAAAACAGGTTAAAAATGAAGATACATATGTAGTCTTCTCACACAGTGCATGAGAGGTGATGAAATGGGCAATTTAGGAAGTTATTATTTCAAAGCTATGTGGCTTCTTAACATTGACACTAGCCCCTGAAAATGTTTAATTCAGCCAAGGGATACATATCTTTTGAGAACCACAGGAGACAGTGGTCTTTGGGTCTGAAACAGTACAGGATCCCTGTCAATGACAGTGCATACAGAAAAATGTGGGCATCTGTGGGGTGGGAAGGGCAGGGGGCTGTGTGTTGGGCAGGACAAGGGCACGACAGGCTGACAGGAAGCCCCAGGTTAGACCAGGCCCACCGGACCTGACCTGGTTCCCTCTCCCTCTTTAGTTTAGTTTTTTCCCCTTTCCTTTCCTTTCCTTTCCTTTCCTTTCCTTTCCTTTCCTTTCCTTTCCTTTCCTTTCCTTTCCTTTCCTTTCCTTTCCTTTCCTTTCCTTTCCGTTCCTATCCTTTTCCTTTTCTTTTTTCTTTTTGTTTGTTTTGTTCTGTTCTGTTTTACCTTTAATGAACAAGCTTCTCTTCTAGATGTTCCTATGATTTTTCTCCTTTGTGGTTCTGTTCATGGGATCATCTGCCTCTTGTGATTGGGAATGTTAAACTACCCTAGTCTAAATATTTTAGCCAATCCTACTTGGCATGACTGTCATCTATGAGTAAGATGGTAGCCATGAGTAAGTGCTTGTGCTCAGCTGTGGAGGCTCCACTCTAGAATACATCTGAGTGGGTTCCAGAGTTATTTGTAGATGTATGAGGAAGATCCTGCTTTTCAAGTCTGTCAGGGAAATATCCCATCTTTTTATAAGCCTGATCCCACCCCAGGAAAAATAGCCAGAGCATGATTATTTTTCCCCCTGACCTGTATAGTTTCAAGAAAGTAAGGATGCGTAAGTCTCTGGACCGCCTGAGCCTCAGCCCATTTCCCAAGTCCCTCAGTCCCCTCTGGTCTGCTCCCTCTTTTGGCACACAGGCCTCAGCCAGCCTGCATGTCCAAAATCTTACCAAGTCCGCACTGAGCACCCCCCATGACACCCTCCAACCCAGAACCTGAAACCAGTCCAAACAGGCCCAAATCGGGGCTTGTGTCCCTCTGGGTGGTCATCCTTGTTGGCTTATCATGCTTATCATGCTTATCATAGATTATATAAAATCTAACCTGGCCTTACATTCTCCTTTAAAATTTACAATTCCTTTCCATGTATTTCCTATTTTATTTTACAAATTTTCAATAAAGGTCTAACAGCTAAAAAACAAAATCATTAGATATATATTTTGGCTAGATCATAAGTCATGTGAATATATCTCAATATAACTGCTTAATAAACAAATAAAATTGTGCAGGAATAACCAAAAGTAGCAGCTTTGTACAGCAGGGGAAACAGAGAGATTGAGAGGGAAGGCATTTCCTTGTGTGTCTGTTTTTTGTTTATTATCAATGGTATGGAAACAATGAAAATGCTTTAATAATGATTGAAATGATGAATGCACAATTATGTGATTTTATCAAACACCATTGATTGTATACTTTGGATGAATTGGATGCTTTATTAATATGCTTAAGCTATTTTTGTCATAGCATATCTACCTAAAATCTATTAACCACATGTATGAGGCTAGTTTGAGCCTTTGTATCATTTTTCACAGATTGACTTGGCTATTTCCTTGAGAAAGTCACATGTTCTTAAGTACTGGAGCTTTAAATGATGTCTTGATATCAGGTGGTCTAGGTCTTCTAAATCTATTCTTTTACTTCAAAGGTGATTTTATTTTGTTTTTTGTTTTTGGCTGTTCTAAGTTGTTCTCATTTCCATGTGTGTTTTAAAATCTCCTCCTTACTTTCCAAAAAACCTTCTGGGATCTTCCTTGGGATTGTATTGAATCTGTAAAACAATTTGGGTAGAACTGAGACCTTACCAATACTGTATTTTGGGGACCAAGTACACAGTCTACCTCTCCACTTATTTACTTTTCCTTTTGTTTTTTGGAAAGGTTTTTAAAAATAAGTGATCCATGTACTGATCTTGTTCATCTTTCAGATTCGTAGATGTATATACTTTATGTTTTTGATGCTATTGTAAATAATATTTTTATTTTGATATCATTTCATTGCACGATATTGCAATGCAATGTATTGTTTTCTTATTTTTATCTTGAAATAATTGTAGATTAACAGGCATTTGCAGAGATAGTGTACAGAGATGTCCCATATTCCTTTTACCCAGTTTCCACTAATAATAACTTCTGACATTACTATAGTTCAATATCACTGCCAGGAAATGAAAGTGGTACAATGTGTCTACAGTTTTTTCCTTTTCCATTTTTTTCACAGGTGTCAGTTTGTCTAACCACTATGTCATCAAGGTACAGAACTATTCCATCCTTACCTTAGACCCACTTTCATCATATCCCCACCCCCTTCTTCATCATTCCTAATCCCTGGCAGACACTAATTTGTTTTCCATCTCTTTAATTTTGTTATTTTGAGAATGTTATATAAGTGAAACCATCCAATAGTTGACTTTCTAAGGTTGGCTTTTTCACTTTGCATAGCATCCTGAGATCCATCCAGGGTGTTGTGTGTATCAGTAGTTTGTGGATTTTTTTTTTAGCCGCCTCATATTTCATGGTAGGGAAGGACCACAATTTGTTTAAAAGCTTAACTATTAAAGGATGTTTGGGTTGTTTCCATTTGGGGGTTATTACAGATAAAGCTGATATGAATATTCATGTTTTTTGTATGGACTTAAGTTTGATTTCTGGCATAAATACTCAGGAGGGCAATGGATGTATCTCATGGTAGTTAGATTTTTAGTATAGTTCTTGGGGGAGGTGTAGTTTTGTTTTGTTTTGTTTTCAAGAAACTATTTTCCAGAGTGGCTGTCCCATTTTATATCCCCATCAACAGTGTAGAAGGGATCCAGTCTGGGCATCTTCTAAGGCATTTGATATTGTCACTATTCATTATTTTATCTGTTCTAATAGGTGTGTAGTGACATCCCATTGTGGTCTGATTTTGCATTTCCCTAATAGCCTATAGCCTAATGCCTAATAAAAGATGGCTATTTCCTCACCTGGGAACTCATAGCCTAACCCAATATAGGCCAGGAGCACAGTGGACTGACTTAAATGCCATATCTGAACCTTGGGGGCCTGTCCTTTTTCCAGGATTACAGCTCCTCTCCTAGGCCTCCTGTACAATTTTATTTATTTATTTATTTTGCCATGTTTTCCAAGCTCCGATTTAAAATGAAAAGGATTTGCAGGGGATATAATTCTCTGGTTAGGCCTGAATGGAGCATTATAATTAGAGGTGTTGATGACCTCAGTGGAGCCTGGTCTCTGCTTTACATCCTTTGAATTTTACTGTCACACACACACATGCATGCATGCACACACATCTACACACACAGAGGAAAACACTTAAATACAATGTAAGAGTAGAACACTTTGGCAAAATTGCAAAGCATGCTTCCGATATTAGATCAAGGTAGGATACTTTTAGATAAAATGGGAGGCGTAAACTTATTTATATTTTATTTGCAACCACTGTACTTTCATAAATCTATAGGGTGAAAAATGATAAAACATGGCACAGGGAGAAAATCCAGTGGGCCTCAGAGAACATTTTCTAGAGGGCAGCCAACCTAGAGGTTGCTGTGGAGGCTGGAGGTCCAGGGTTTGCACCTGCCTCCAGTCACAGTTTCTGTGCTTTAATCAGTTATATATAGTGGACTTCAATTGTTTAAAGAGCACTGGTCTTTTTCTTTGTAACTAGGAAGTTTAAAGTCAGTGACTCATCTTTTTCCTTCCTTGTCAGATGAAGAAGTACAGAGAGATTCAGAAATTATCCCCAGGCCCAAGTGCTCAACATGAGACAGAACTGGGCTTATAGAAAAGCTCTTTGAATTCAACTATTCCTCTTAGACATAAAACATGTTTTTTTGTGTATGTGTGCGTATGGGGGGGGCAAGTTTCCAGGGGGAAAATTGATACAAGGAAAAATGTCATTTTAAACTATGCTTAAATGAAATGGGGTACAACCATAAGCAAGTTTCCTTGCTCCAAAAGGTGTTAGGAAACCACAGGAAAGTATTGTGAAGAGAGAGAAATGAAATCATGCACATTGCTAGCTTTCTATTTCTTTACTTCAAATATTTGCTGAGTGTGAATGTGTGAATGTAATACTAAGAATAAGTTAGCTGATCCTTCTAAACATTGGTTTCAATAGGGAAATGTATTGTATCTTTGCATCTACAGAATTGTCCCCTTTACAATGTCAGCTTCATCACAATGACTAAGCACAGTAATTTGCTGAAAATAAATTTATTCAAAAATAACTTTCTGAAATACAGCAAACTTACACATTCACCAACATCACTGACATACACTTATTTTTTCTAAATTATAACCCACCATCAACACCTTGCAATGTTGTGAGAAATTTGTCACAGAGAGAAATATAACAGAGAGACGTCTGTCATCAGAGAGAAACTGAAACATGGTCATTTTTTCTCCTATCTGTGAGTGTTTGTGTGATTGGGGTCGTTTTTTCTTCCTTCCTTCGACTATCTCCTGAGTCTGAGACTGAAATTTTCTTTCTGCAAAGATTTTGGTGGGTTGGGACAGGAGGTTTTGATATTTTATTTTTCAATAATGGCTCCAATTTCTTTCACTGAAAAGAATTTCGGATATGTCACAGTTAATATGTCACATATGTTTAACTTTTGCTATAGATTATGAGATAATATCAGACTATTACCAGTAACCATGGTCCAGAGCATACCTGTGGCACACTTTGACTCCCCCATTATCACATGTCACAGTTGTTGTGGGTGTTGTGTCTGTGTCCCTTTTGACTCCTGATATGTTTAATTCCCCCCCATAATCATCAGTTGGACTAGCCATTTATTCATTTTACTTATATGTTTGAATCACTACCACAAAACACAATTAGATCTTCATTACGTTTCTAGGATAGGAATTTTTTCCTATTTCATTCATGTCTGTTCTTTACAGCTGGGAGCTTTTTGATTCAAGAGTCTGTCCCTGATGTCCCCTGGCCCCAACCCAATGGCAACAGACAGGTTCAGGCCGCTTCCACCGGGAACCCCACGGTGGTGGAGTGGTGAGCTGATTCTCCACATGGGTTGTCAAGTACCACCAGGCGGCCGCTTTTCCATGGGCCAACAAAGTTGAGGGGTAGTGCACTCTGGCCTTGCCAGCTTCTTCTGCCAGGAGCCATTTTGTAACCCAGGGACAGAAGGTCAATTTCATGTTCCTTGAACAGGTTATCCATCAGATGTATCTGGTATCTGGTGGCTTTTGATAAGTTTGGCTCATCATTGAGTTGTCAATATTTTCTCATTTTTTTGTCATTTGTTCCTCTACCGTTGGCTTACTGTGCTCTGAGGGCCCCTAGTTTGCAATATTGTGGTCTTCAAAGTGATCTTGTCTGTGGTCATTTATGCCAATGAGATGTGAGGAATTCCCAAATAGGAATTTGATTGCCTGGAAAGACTGATTGGAATTTGATTATTCGGAAAGAATGATCGCCTCAATGGAAATTGCATAACTGAAATAAAAATCTGTTTCATTCTTAGAGATTATTATGTCCAAGAATTAGAGCTGAAATATACTAATTAGTATTTTGTTATAATTAATTTCCATTATAATTGAATTATTATTTTCCTTTATAAATGTTTGTTGCAATACTATTTCTTTGTTATCATGGATTATATCAAATATAACCTAACCTACACTCTCTTTTAAAATTTACCATTTCTTTCAATCTAATTTCTATTTTATTCAACAATTTTACAATACAAGTCTTTTCAACAGCATAAAAATAGCCATTCCTTATATATTTTGCCCACATGATGTGGTAGGTGAAAAAATCTAAAAAAACTGCTTTATAAACAAATATTTGTGCAAAGAAAACCATAATAACACCTATGCACAACAGTGGAAACAAAGAGATTGAGTGGCGAATAATTTCCTTGTTTGTTTGTGCTTTTTTTTTTTTCTTTCTTATTATTACTATGGAAATAATGAAAAGGTTTAATAATGATTAAAGAGATGAATGTGCAGCTCTGTGAATATACCAAACACCAGTGTTTGTACACTTTGGATAAATAGGATGTTGTATGAATATGTATTAATAAAATAGATATGTTTTAAAAAACAGGTAAGATGCCCAGAAATTTACACCAAAGGTGAGATATGGACTGTAGTTATAAGTAATGTTTCAATGATGCTCTTGCCTACTGTGTAACAAATGGATCACCATGATGCAAGGTGCTGGTGGAGATGTGATGATGGCCCCCTGTATTGTGTTATGCCTCTTTATTTTGTAATGCCAGAATTTCACTATACACTTCATGTTTAGGTATGTTCATGTAGGAATGATAACATTCAGTAAAAAATATATTAGGAAAAAGAGGGTGGTGAAAGTCACAGATGAAGTTTTGTGATTTACTTATTTGTCTAGTCAGGTCTTCCTTTTGTTGCTCTTTGATGATGGAGGCTGTGATCATGGGTGCATAGGGATGGAGGGCTGTACTCTCTGCCTGGTGGATTAGGTCCTTGACTTTTATGAACCATCCACATCACTCCCCTCCCGATATCTTGTGAATAGTTGAGCAGGTTTTTATCTCCTTATTCAGCCAAGTGGCTTTTCCTTCCTGGGTTTGGGCAGGGGCTTTCTCATGCCATAGGAGAAATTATGAGGTTGGGGGGCTCTTTGTCCTTTGAATTTGTGTGCTCTTTTGCTTGTGTCTCTGTGTTTTCCAATTTCTTTGTATGAATAACTTTCATTTTATTTCAAATACTTTCTAAAACAGTAGAATAAGACATAGATACAGTTCTTTTTATAGGGGTTCCTGCATTAGAAACCCTCAATACTTGAGAAAAACTCAAAGGAGATGGAGACAAATCTCAAATGCTTTCCTTGAAATAAATGCTAGGTTGTGCTATCAATCATGTTAGGTTTTGTGAACTAATTAAAAAATATGTCCTCTGAATTATCAAATTAAAAGTGTGATTACTCAAAAATTGAGGAATCAGAGAGAAGCATTTGATGTTTTCTCATCATTCTCAAATGTAATGTAGTTAACATTATTTAACAATTCAGAAGAAAATCTAGTCCAAAAATTTTTTTACAAAATGAATTCCTTACAAGCTGATATCACTGAAGCATCTTGTTTTTAAAGTCTGTACTTTGGAAAAGGACTAAGAACTTTCATTTCCAAATAGCATTGACTGTATATTGTGAAAATTGCTTTCACTCTTAGCTAATAATTTATATGAAAATGATAATACATATTTAAGGCTTTTTAAAAAAAGTTTGTAATTTACCATGTATTTTAAAGATGGTTTTCCAATTTAAAATATGAAAAATATGTGTAAGAGAGTATATTGCCCCAATCTTACTAATAATTAGAGTCCATTTCTTCCATTCCATGTATTTTCCCCTAAACCATCCAATTATTATTTTTTTAATTATATTTTTCTCTACAGAACTTGGGAACTAAGAAAACGCTCATGCACTCAGTCAGAATTCCCATACAATTTTCCTCCACCATCACACCATTCCCTGGTGGATGATATGTTATAGATTATAATAAAATATCTTTAAATTATTACCACCAACCAAGATCCATACCATATGTTTGGCACACTTTTTCCATAATCTGCCGTTATCCACATGTCAAAATCGTTGTGTGTGTTTTGTATATCATTTTTAACGACTGTTGTGTTTTAATGTTTCCCCCATAATCATGAGTTTGACTAGTGCTTTTTTCACTTTACTTCTATATTTCAACCACCACTGCACCACCCACAAAACGGAATTATTGCTTAGTAACTGTGTTCTAGGATTCCATTATTTTCTCTCTCATGTTCGTATGCATTTTTAACATTGCCTTCTCTCTAGATGTTGTCTTTTATGTCTCTTTTAATATTATAATTTACTAACAAATATATTCTTAGAATTCCCTTCCTAGACTATGTAGTGTGTTAACTGTTGCCAACACTCATAAACTTTAATTTCCAGGCTTTGCTGGTTGCTATATATTAGACACAGGACGTTTTATCAAAGGCCTCCATTTAGTGGGATCAGAAGTGAACACATGGACACAGTAAATGATAAATATCATCAAAATTTATAAAAGTGTATGGTCTAAAATGTATACCATAATATAAATCATTGACCATGTTTAGTAGCTATGTTTCACTGTTTGCATATCAGTTATAACAAAAGTACCATCCACATATAAAAACTGTAAATATTGGGAGGAGGAATGGGGGTATGTTGTGTATATGAAAGTTGCCTGTATTCTGTGTGTGACTTTTCTGTAACCTAAAACTTCTTTGAAAACAAAATGAAAAAATAGTGAGACACTGGGGAATGAGTGGTGAAAGGTGTCATGGTACAGACAGGAGTGTGGGTCTCTGCTACTGGCAGATTGGGCATTCAACAGTAGTTGTAGCCAAGTCAGCCTTGGTGAGGGGAAGTCCATGTTGTTGAGCCAATGCATAACCTCCATCCTTACCTTCACGGCCACTTTGTTTATGGGCCCTTTGGGCAATGACGGGAGGGCCTGGGGAAAGAGACTGAGCATTAGCCACAGAGCAGGTCATCTTATCCACTTGGATATTGAAATCTTCCTCTGCTGAAGTCACCTTCTGGTGAGCATTTATGTGGGGCATGAATTTGTTCATATTTTTTGCCCAGTCAGAATGTTCTATCCACATATCTCTTCCCCAGAACTCCTTGTCACCAATTTTACACTCATGTTCCTTCCAATTCTCTGACCGTCCAGCTAAACCATTGGCAACAGTCCATGAATCAGTGTACAAATGCACCTCTGGCCATCTTTTCTTCCAAGCAAAATGAACAACTAGGTGCACTGCTCAAAGTTCTGCCCACTGGGAGGATTTGCCCTCACCGCTCTCCTTCAAGGATGTCCCAGAAAAGGGCTGCAGTGCTGCAGCTGTCCACTTTCGGGTGGTACCTGCATATCGTGCAGAACCATCTGTAAACCAGGCCCGAGTTTTCTCATCCTAAGTCAACTGATTGTAAAGGATTCCCCAAGAGGCCAAAGCTGTGGGCTGTGGAAAAGAAGGTAACATGGCAGGGGTGGTGACAATGGGCATTTGGGTTACTTCCTCATGTACCTTGCTCATGTCTTCAGGACCCGCTTGAGCCCTATCTCGTATATACCACTTCCACTTTATTATTGCATGCTGCTGTGCACACCCACCTTTATGGTTTGATGGATCAGACAATAGAAGATCATGACAGGCAACTCAGGGCTCATGGTAACTTGATGGCCCATGGTTAAGCATTCAGTCTCTGCTAAGACCCAGTAGCAAGCCAAAAGCTGCTTCTCAAAAAGGGAGTAGTTATCTGCAGAGGGTGGCAAGGCTTTTCTCCAAAATCCTAAGGGTCTGCATTGTGATTCCCCTATAGGGGCCTGCCAAAGGCCCCAGACAACATTGCTATTTGCCATTGAAACTTCCAGCACCATTGGATCTGCTGGATCATGTGGTCCAAGTGATAGTGCAACTTGCACAGCAGCCTGGACCTGTCACAGGGCATCCTCTTGTTCTTGTCCCCCAAAAAACTATCAGCTTTACTGGTCACTTGGTAAATAAACTGGAGTAGCACACCCAAATGAGGAATGTGTTGTCTCCAAAATCCAAAGATGTTACCTAAGCATTGTACCTCTTTTTTGGTCTTAGGAGGGGCCAGATGCAACAGCTTATCCTTTACTTTAGAAGGGATATCTCAACATGCCCCACAATGCTGAACAACTAGAAATTTCACTGATGTGGAAGGACCCTGTATTTTTTTTTTTATCTCCTATCCTCTCTCATGCAAATGCCTTACCAAAATTCTAGAGTCTTTGCTACTTCTTGCCCAGTAGGTCCTATAAACATGATATCATCAATATAATGGACCAGTGTGATGTCTCATGGGAGGGAGAGATGATCAAGGTCCCTGCAGACATATTATGACATAGGGCTGGAGAGTTGATATACCCCTGAGGCAGGACAGTGAAGGTATACTGCTGGCCTTGCCAGCTGAAAGCAAGCTGTTTCTGATGGTCCTTATTAATGGCAATTGAGAAAAAAGTATTTTCCAGATCAACAGCTGCAAACCAGGTACCAGGGGAAGTGTTGATTGATTTGCTCAAGCAATGATATCACATCTGGGACAGCAGCTGCAATTGGAGTCACCACCTGGTTAAGTTTATGATAATCTACTGTCATCCTCCCAGATCCATCTGTTTTCTCCGCAGACCAAATAGGAGAGTTAAATGGGGATATGTTGGGAATCACCACCCCTGCATCCTTCAGATCCTTGATGCTGACACTAATCTCTGCAATCCCTCCAGGAATCCAGTATTGCCCTTGATTTACTATTTTGTTAGGTAGGGGCAGTTCTAGTGGTTTCCACTTGGCCTTTCCAATCATGATAGCCCTCACTCCACAAGTCAGGGATCCAGTGCGGGTATTCTGCCAGTTACTGAATATATCTATTTCAATTATGTATTCTGGAAGTGGGGAAATAACCACAGAATGGGTCCAGGGAACCACTGAACCCACTGTGAGACAAACCTGAGCTAAAACTGCATCAATCCCCTGACATGCATAAACTCCTACTCTGACCGGTGGACCACAGTGAAGTTTTAGGTCTCCTAGAATTATGTCACTTCTGAGCCAGTGTCTTAATAATACCCCAAATGTTTGATCATTTCCTTTTCCCAATGCACAATTACTCTGGCAGAAGTCTGTAGGTCTCCCTGGGGAAATGTAGGAGGAAGATTAACAGTATAAATTTTTGTTAGTTTAACAGGATCCTTTCACAAGGGGACCTGGCCTTTTCCTCATCCAAGGGGCTCTGGGTCTGTAAACTGTCTCAAGTCTGGGAATTGATTAAGGTGCCGTGATTCTCTGCATCTGTAATTTGAGTTAGGGTTTTGTTCACTCGACCTAGAAAACTTCTCTTTATACAGATCCAGAGGAAATTTAGTAGACTGCCCATGTATTTCACTTCTATGTACCCCATGATCTATTAGGCAGTGCCATAACTCCATGGGCCTCAGACTATTCTGAATACTGCTGTATTATCCAGTGTTCTCTCGGGAAACAGAATCAACAGGAGATATGTGTCAATAATATGAGATTTTAAAGGAGTCTCTCATGCAACTGTGGGGATGTACAAGTCCAGGTTCCACAGGCAGGCTGCAAACCAGTGACTCCAATGAAAGTCCGACGAAGGGTCATTGATGAGTTTCTGGGAGAAGTTGCCTGTCCAATGATGAGCTGGGAAATTCTCTCTGAATGTTGAAACCACTTCCCCTTTTAAGTCATTCAAGTGATTGGATAAAAGCGCCACCCATTGATGGTGTAATCTCCCTGATTGATGTAGATGTAATCAGCCATCCACGCAGTAAATTCACTGGTAATTGAAGTCCATAGATTCTCTTGTATTACAATTAGCCCAGTGTTTGCTGGAAGAAACACCTGGACACAATTACCTGGCCGAGTTGACACATTAACCTAACCATCACAGTCCACCCCTTGTCAACTCAGCAGTCATACACATTACCCTAAACCATACTAGGTCTCTAAGTAAAAACAATAACAGACAAACATACATATATATTTCTGCCTAACAATGTTCAACTCCCCTGCATACAATCAGAAACACATTAATTCCACAGAGAACAGGGTGCAAGTCCTTGGGTAATATTCACTCTTAAACTTGACATCCTTAAATATTATACCATGGAATTAATACAACTTTTCATGATAGGGGTAAAGGTTGGGGAAGAAAACAAAGAAGTTCATTTTGTGTACATATACAATCATACTCATAACAAAACATGGAAGAAGGGTTCATGACTATTACAGTCCTCATTTCTGTAACTGGTCAGGTGGTCGAAGTTCATATTTATCACTACCTTCTTCCACACCCCATTCCATGTTCTTGTTACCTTCAGCAAGCACTTCAGCTGGTCATGGGTCTTTGCCTGGTGGGGTGACCCAAACTTTCATTCCCAAAGATTCTGGGCCATTGTTAGTCCTGCTTGAATTGATTTGTTGCAATTTTCCATTGACTTTAATCACAGGGCATGGCAGGACTAGGAGACACCCTAGAGGATCTCCTGCATTCCAGGCAAACTCCTCTTCACCCCCATTATGTAGATGTAGTCCTATATCCCCTTGATAGTCAGGATCAATTACCCCAGCCAGTACAGTAATTCCCTTCTTTGCCTGTTGATTCCCAGGTAAGAGGAGCCCAAAGTGGCCAGATGGCAGTCTTAACTTCCAGTTCTATGGAATCATTGTTATGTTCCCTGGTGGCAGCACACCTCCTTTTGGGGCTAAAACCTGTAGACCAGGGGAGCTTAAGGTTGCAGGAACATAAAGCAAAAATGTTCCAAGTGGATCACTAGGGGTAATAGTGAGTGGTGCCACTCCCATTTCCACCCCTTGATTCCTGGACCCATGAATCCTGGCTATGGGAGAAACAGCACCATAGAGAGGACACTGATTCAGAGCATTCATAGCCTCCTGGAAAACATTGCCCCAGCCCTGCAAGTTATTGCCACCTGGTTGGCACCGTAATTGAGTCTTCAAAAGGCCATTCCACTGTTCTTTTAATCCAGCTGCTTCAGGGTGATGGGGAACATGGTAAGACCAGTGAATTCCATGGGCATGTGCCCATTCCTGCACATCATTTGCTGTGAAATGGGTTCCTTGATCAGAAGCAATGCTGTGTGGAATGCCATGGTGGTAGATAAGACATTCGGTAAGTCTACGGATGGTAGTTTTGGAAGAAGTATTGCGTGCCGGAAATGCAAACCCATAGCCAGAGTATGTGTCTATTCCCATTAAAGCAAATTGCTGCCCCTTCCATGGTGGAAGTAGCCCAGTGTAGTCCAGCTGCCACCAGGTAGCAGGCTGGTCACCTTGATGAATGGTGCCATATCTGGGGCTGAGTGTGGGTCTCTGCTGCTGGCAGATTGGGCATTCAGCAGTGGCTGTAACCAAGTCAGGCTTGGTGAGGGGAAGTCCATGTTGCTGAGCCCATGCATAACCTCCATCCCCACCTGCATGGCCACTTTGTTCATGAGCCCATTGGGCAATGACAGGAGTGGCTGGGGAAAGAGCCTGAGCATTAGCCACAGAGCGGGTCATCTTATCCCCTGGATTATTAAACTCTTCCTCTGCTGAAGTCACCCTCTGCTGAGCATTCACGTGGGACACAAATATGTTCATGCTTTTTGCCCACTCAGAATGATCTATCGACATAACTCTTCTCCAGACCTCCTTGTCACCAATTTTCCAATCATGTTCCTTCCAAGTCCCTGACGATCCAACCAAACCATTGGCAACAGCCCATGAATGGTGTACAAATGCACCTCTGGCCATTTCTTCTTCCAAGGAAAAAGAATAACTAGATGCACTGCTTGAAGCTCTGCCTACTGGGAGGATTTGTCCTTACTGCTATCCTTCAAGGATGTCCCAGAAAAGGACTACAGTGCTGCAGCTATCCACTTTCAGGTGGTACCTGCATATCAAGCAGAACCATCTGTAAACCAGCCCCGAGTTTTCTCATCCTCAGTCAACGGATTGTAAGGGACTCCCCAAGAAGCCAAAGATGTGTACTGGGAAAGAGAAGGTTACATGGCAGGGGTGGTGACCATGGGCATTTGGGCTACTTCCTCATGTAACTTACTTGTGCCTTCAGGACCTGCTCGAGCCCTATCTCGTATATACCATTTACACTTTATTATGGAGTGCTGCTGTGCATGCCCAACTTTATGGTTTGGTGGGTCAGACAATACCCTGCTCATGATAGGCAACTCAGGTCTCATGGTAACTTGATGGCCCATGGTTAAGCATTCAGTCTCTACTAAGGCCCAGCGGCAAGCCAAAAGCTGCTTCTCAAAAGGGGAGTAGTTATCTGCGGAGGTTGGCAAGGCTTTGCTCCAAAATCCTAAGGGTCTGCATTGTGATTCCCCTATAGGGGAATGCCAAAGGCCCCAGACAACATTGCTATTTGCCACTGAAACTTCCAGCACCATTGGATCTGCTGGATCATATGGTCCAAGTGGTAGTGCAGCTTGCACAGCAGCCTGGAACTGTCACAGGGCTTCCTCTTGTTCCAGTCCCCAATCAAAACTGGCAGCCTTTCTGGTCACTTGGTAAATGGGCCACAGTAACACACCCAAATGAGGAATGTGCTGTCTCCAAAATCCAAAGAGACCAACTAAGCGTTGTGCCTCTTTTTTGGTCGTAGGAGGGGCCAGGTGAAACAGTTTATCCTTTACTTTAGAAAGGATATCTCGACAGGCCCCAAACCACTGGACACCTAGAAATTTCACTGATGTGGAAGGACCCTGTATTTTTTTTTTATTTCTCTCCCATCCTCTCTCAAGCAAATGTCTTACCAATAAATCTAGAGTTTTTGCTACTTCTCACTCAGTAGGTCCTATCAACATGATATCATCAATATAATGGACCAGTGTGATATTTTGTGGGAGGGAGAGACGATCAAGGTCCCTGCAGACAATATTATGACATAGAGCTGGAGAGTTGATATACCCTTGAGGCAAGACAGTGAAAGTATACTGCTGACCTTGCCAGCTGAAAGAAAACTGTTTCTTGTGGTCCTTACTAATGGCAATTGAGAAAAAAGCATTTTCCAGATCAACAGCTGCATACCCGGTGCCAGGGGAAGTGTTGATTTGCTCAAGCAGTGATACCACATCTGGGACAGCAGCTGCAATTGGAGTCACCACCTGGTTAAGTTTACCACAATCTACTGTCATTCTCCAAGATCCATCTGTTTTCTCCCCAGGCCAAATAGGAGAGTTGAATGGGGATGTGGTGGGAATCACCACCCCTACATCCTTCAGATCCTTGATGGTGGCACTAATCTCTGCAATACCTCCAGGAATCTGGTATTGCCTTTGATTTACTATTTTGTTAGGCAGGGGCCATTCTAGAGGCTTCCACTTGGCCTTTCCAGCCATAATAGCCCTCACTCCATGAGTCAGGGATCCAATGTGGGGATTCTGCCAGTTACTGAGTATGTCTATTCCAATTATGCATTCTGGAACTGGAGAAATAACCACAGAATGCGCATCTGGGGACCCACTGGACCCACTGTGAGACGGACCTGAACTAAAACTCCATCAATCACCTGAGCTCCATAAGCCCCTACTCTGACTGGTGGACCACAGTGACGTTTTGGGTCTCCTGGAATT
>JAQZBX010058423.1:0-17747 GCA_029593785.1 Cabassous unicinctus
GAAGAAAATAGGAAAACATCTTCAAGATCTTGTGGTAGGTGGTAGTTTCTTAAACCTTATGCCTAATGCATGAGCAACAAAAGAAAAAATACATAAATAGGACCTCCTCAAAATTTGATACTTTTGCACCTCAAAAGACTTTGTCAAAAGGGTGAAAAGGCAGCAAACTCAATGAGAGAAAATATTTTGCAATCACATATCTGATAAGAGTTTAATATCCATGATATACAAGGAGATCCTACAATTCAACAATAAAAAGACAAAGTATCCAATTAAAAAATAGGCAAAAGACACCTGTTAGACTCGCTGCTATTAAAAAGTCTGAAAACTGTATGTGTTGGAGAGGATGTGGAGAGATAGGAATGCTTATTCACGATTGGTGGAAATGTAGGGAATGTAGAATGGTACAGCCACTGTGGAGGACAGTATGACAGTTCCTAAGGAAGTTGAATATAGACTACCCATGGGTCCCGGCAATACCATTGCTAGCTATATACCCAGAAGAACTGAGCAGTGATATGAATAGATATCTGCACATTGATGTTCATAGCAGCATTATTCATGATAGCCAACTGATGAATGTATAAACAAACTGTAGAATATACACACAATGGAATATTATGCAGTGGTAAGAAGAAATGGAGTCACGAAACATATGACAACATGAATGAACCTGGAGGACATTATGTTGAGTGAAGCAAGCCACACACAAAAGGACAAATACTTTATGATTGCCCTATTATGAACAAAATATATTATGTGAAATATAAATATATTATATGAAGGATGAATATGGGTAAAAATGCATATTTAAGACTGTTTTGCTTTGAAGCTGAACAACTGTAAATTAATAGTACAAAATGTTAATATCAGACAAAAATTATGCTAAGTGAAGGAGATCAGACACAGAGTACTACACATTGTATGATTCCATTTATATAAAATGTAAATATAAATCAATTTATAAAGATGAAATGAGATTAGTGGTTATGCAGATCTGAGGAAGGAATGCTAAGGGTGTGGAGCCTTTCTTTTTGGAGTAATGAAATTGTTCTAAAAATTTTCAGATGATGAATGACAACATTGAATAGACACTTTGGATCGAATAGCCAGAAGCACCAGCTATGTACAGTGGTGGAAGCATACAGAGAGTGAGAGCTGAGGAATTTTCTTGTTTGTTTGTCTGTTTTTTATTATTATTATAGAAACAATGAAAATGCTCTAATAAAAATTGAAGTGATGGATGCACAACTATGTGATTATACCAAATACCATTGATTGTACACTTTGGATGAATTGTATGATTTGTTAATAAATATCAATAAAACTGATTTGTTTAAAAAAAAAAAAAAGGAACACAATGTGAATATTGGGATGTAAGAAATTTCTGACAATATTATTATTTCCTGGGGAATCTAAGAGGATCAACTGAAAATCTATTCCACTTATTAAGAAACCACAAGAAAGTATCAAAAAAAATTAGTAAAATTAGATTTTCAGGACTTCCACTTTCAGGCAAGTTGGACTAACCAGAACAGAATTTACCTGCCTACTTGAAACAACTGAAAAATGGACACAATATATTAAATAATGATTCAAGACACTATTTATCAGGTAATGTAGAACAGTGATCCCTGAGGCATGGGAAAGAAATGAAGAATAAACCCAAAACTTTTTCTTATCCTTCTTGTCATATTTCTCAGACCAGATCTTGTTTCTCCTTAAAATTTGGGATAGATGGATTTTGTTGGTGCTGTATATTTGTTTGTTTGAATTTATTTTTTATTCTTTTGCATTCTGACAGGTAAATTTAATAATAATTTCTCACACATCTCACAAATTTTAACGTTTTACTTTCCTCTTCTATGAGAGAAAAAAAGATCACAGCACATTAGAGTGGTTAATTCATATTTATAAATAAAGAATTTTCTTAAGTGTTAATTAGAACATCCAGGTTTATAGCAATTGAGTAACATCTAACTATAGTTAGTAAATTGTTTTAATATTTACTATACAATTTCCAACCGGTTTATTCATTTAACAGATGTTACTGTCATGGTGAAGGGATAGTAGAATATAAAAGTAGTAGTTGTAAAAATCTGTTGAAAAACCTCAGGCATTATCCAGTACATTTCATTCAGCTTAAATTCACAACACAGATAAAGCAGAATTTCTAGCCAAAAGAATTGAAAATAGATATTGATCTCAAGAATGTATGTATTAAAGAATATTTTTCATTGTAATAAAATGCATAATTTACAAATTGCTTTAATGTGGTATTTGTTAAAGCAAATTTTGATTAGCTGACTAATAACTATACTAAAAATAACACAAAAAACACTTAAACCCAAATTAATTTTTATAGTGCTTAAAAGTGTTTGAGGAACTTCTGGGGAAAATGGCAGAGTAGGGAGCGCCAGATCTCAGTCCTTCCACCAAACAACAATTAAACAGGCATGAACTGTCTGACACAACCATTTCAAAACTCCAGAGGCCAGAAGAACACTGGACAGCATCTAGGGAAGAGTGGAAGGAAAAGGCTGATATATTACAGTAAATAAATGCAAATTTCTCTCTCCATGTGGCAACTACAGGGCCCATCTCCCAATCTCTTGACAGGCTCCCCTGAGGTCAAACCCCTGGCCAGGTGCTGACTGAAATGAATATAAAAATCCCCTTCCCCAAGAACAGGTATGTGCATGGCTAATCACTGCTCACAGCTTTTAATTAGCAAATTTCAGTAGCTGGGTCCCAGGATTGAGGGCAGCCATTGTTTCAAATGTTCCCAGATACAGCAGAGATGGTGGAGATTTAAAGACACAGGACTTACTCAGGGCTGCAGGGGAAAGTTAACTGAAGGTCTGCATTTGCTGAGCAGGCATGGAAACCTCAGCGGAGAACCATGTGAGAAGTTTTGTCATGCTTCCTGACCTCCTTCACAGAGCATTTTGATGCTCCCTTTGTGGTCTTTAGATGTGTTTTGGCTGGGAAAGAGAGAATTGGGGATGTCCTCCCCAGGGTGACCCTCCTTCCAGAATTTCACCTCCAGGCAAAAGCAACTTGAGACAATGAAAGGAGCATAAAAAAATTAAAGAGGCAGACAGTCTGGAACAAAAGCGTGTAGTCTTCAAACAACAAGGAGAGGGAGGTCTGCCTCCTCAGAAACAGAATGGTCAATCAAACTCCAGTAAACAGGAGAACTCTAAAACAGCAAGTTAGCTAAAGCCCAGGACAAGGCAGAGGCCCAGTAAGGAAGAGAAAAACCTGCACAGTGCATTTGCCTTTGGCAGACCTTCCTGATAGGAGGACTGGAGCTCAGGAAAATCTCTGTCTTATCACAAGCTCGTTACAAAACCAGGAAACAAACATCTCAGGGAGTAAATATTTTAAAATATTAAAATGTGCAGTGTGCAACAAAAGACAAACAAAGAAACAGGAATTGATGGCCCATCCAAAGGAAGATGATAAAAATTACAGAAAACAACAATGAAGAAGATGAGAATGTGGACTAGCCTTTACAAAATGGTCTTAAAATGCTTAAAGATGGGAAGCAGATGTGGCTCAAGTAATTGAGCTCCCACCTACCACATGGGAGGTCCTGGGTTCAGTTCTCGGTGCCTCTTAAAGAAGATGAGAAAGACAGCAAGCTAGTGGAATGGGCTGCTGAGATGGGCTGGTGTGATGGGCTGATGTAACAAGATGACACAAGAGACAAAGGAGGAATACATAATGAGAGCACAACAAAGCAGGTAGCAGAGGTGGCTCAAGTGATTACGTGCCTCCCTCCTACATGGGAGGTCCTAGGTTTGGTTCCCGGTGGCTCCAGAAAAGGATGATGAGCACACAATGAAGAGACACAGCAAGTGCAAACAATGAGGGGGTGGGGAGAAATAAATAAATAAAAGAAATCTTTTTTAAAAATGCCTAAAGAACTAAAGAAAAGTACAGAGAAAGAACTACAGGATAGCAGGGAAACATTGAATGGACAATATGAGTGTCTAAGTAGAGAAAGAAATTGTAAAAAGGAACCAAACATAACTACTGGAGTTGAAGAATACAATAACTGAAATGAAAAGTACCCAGGAAGGTTTCAAGAGCTAAATGGAGCTGGCAGAATAAATGAATTTGAAGACAAGACACTTAAATTAAGTCAGGCTGAGGAACAGAAAGAAAAAAATATTAAAAGCAAACATAGCCTAAGACAGCTATGGAAAACCATCAAGCACACCAATATACACCTTATGGGTATCTGAGAGGTAGCAGAAAGAGAGTAAAGGGCAGAAGGAATAAAGTAATAATGGCTGAAAATGCCCCAGACTTAGCAAAGGATGAAAATATGCAAATCCAAGAAGCTCAGAGAACACCAAATAGGATAAACATGAAAAAAAAATACACCCTGTCATATACTAATTGCACCATCAAATGCAAAAAAACGAAGAAAAAGTTCTGAAAAGTGCAAGAGAAAAGCCATGTGTTACATACAATGGAGTCCCAATAAGAGTGAGTGCCTATTTCTCATCAGAAACCACGGAGGAAAGGAGGCTGTGGGTTTAAAGACTTAAATTGATTAAGGAAAACATCTGCCAGCCAAGAATTTTATATCTAGTGAGAATATCTTTCAAAAATGAGAGGGAGATTAAGACATTGTCAGAAAAACAAGCACAAGCAGTGCTAAAGGGAGTTCTTCAGACTGAAAGGAAAGGACACTAGCCAGTGCTTCACAGCAGCATAAAGAAGTAAAGACCTGCAGTAGTAGTAACTATTTGGTTAATTACAAATACCAGTATTCTTGTATTGTATTATTTGGTATGTAACTCCACTTCTTACCACAGGTGTTAAAATGCAAATGCATATAAAAGTAATGATAAATCTACATTTTGGGACATGCAATGTAGAAAGACATATGTAGTAACAAGTATGAAAAAAAAAACTGGGGATCAGAGGGGTCTCAGAAAAGTATATGTGCATGCTATTAAAGTTAAGTTGGAATCAAACCAAATATAATTATTATATATTTATGATGTTAAATGTTAACCCTATTGCAACCACAAGGAAAAGAGATGAAAATATATATTCAGATAGAAATGAGAAAACACTCAATATGGTACAATACAGAAAATCAAATAAATATAAATGCAAGCTTCAATCTAAATGAGGGACAAAGAGTTATAAGACTTACAAAGGCTAAATAGTAAAATGACAGAAAAAAAGTCCTGTATTATCAGCAGTGACTTTAAATGCAATGGCTTAAATTCTCCATTTAAAAGGCAGAGATTGACAGAACAGATTTTAAAAAAACGTGACCAAACTATATGCTGTCTGCAATAATCACCTTAAAGTCAAAGATACAAGTAGGTTAGGTGAAAGGGTGGAAAAAATATACCCTGCAAATAGTAATCAAAAGATAGCTGGGATGGCTATTGTAGTATTGGATGAAATATACTTTAAAACAAACACAGTTACAAGGGATAAAGATGTTCATTACATACTGATAAAAGGGTCAATTCAATAGGAAGATGTAATCATTATAAATACACCTATCAGCAGAGCCCAAAAATACATGAAGCAAGTACTGACAGATTTGAAGGGAGAAAATGATAGTTCTATATTAATAACAGGAGGCTTTAACACTCCATTCTCAATAATGGATAGAACATCTATTCAGAAGGTCAATAAGGGAGTACAAGACTTCTCCAGGATAGACCATATGTTGGGTCACAATATGAATCTCAATAAATTTAAAAATATTGAAATCATACAATGTCTATTCTCCAACCACAATGGAATGAAGCTAGAAATCAATAATTGAGGGAGAAAGGGAAAACTCATAAATATGTGGAAATTAAACTACATACTCTTAAAAAATACCAATGGGTTAATAAGGAAATCAAGGATGAACCACAGTTCACATTGTAGTCTACACTCTTTCCCACACAGTTCTGCATGTTATGTGATGATATAAAATGGCCTATATCTGTCATTGCAACATTACCCAGGATGATTCCCAAGTCTCCAGGATGCGTTATCAATTGCAATGAAGGTGCCACACTAACGAAGGATGCTCATGTGAGAGGGTGCAGGAGGTGTGGGGAGTGGGGCATATGGGAATCTCTATATATTTTGTGTAACATTTATATAATCTAAGTATCTTTAAAAAAAAATTTTTTTAAATGAAATCAGAAGTGAAATCTTGAGGTGAATGAAAATGAAAATACAACATAACAAAATTTATGGGGTTAAGTTTTGGCAGTGCTGAGAGGTAAATTTACAGCTCTTAATGCTTACCTTAAAAAACAAGAAAAACTTCAAATTACAGACCTAACCTCAAAACTGGAAGGACAAACTAAACACAATGCAAGCTGAAGAAAGGAAATAATAAATATTATAATTGAGATGATATAGAAAACAAAACAAACAAACAAAACAATAGAGAGAATCAACAAAACAAAAAGTTGGTCCTTTGAAAACATCAATAAAATCAACAAACTTTTAGCTAGACTAACAAAGAAAAAAAAAGAAGATACAAATAATGAAAATCAGAAATGAGAAAGGGGTATTACTACAGATGAAGCTGAAACCTAGGCAAAATGAACACTTTCTTAGAAACACACAAACTACCTACATTGACTCATGAAGAAAGAGAATATCTCAACAAACCAAGTACTAGTAAACTTCTGAACCAAGAAAAGCCCAGGACTAGATGACTTCACAGGGGAATTCTACCAAACATTCCATGAGCCGTAACTCTACTCAAAAACTCCTGAAAAACTGAAGGGTAGTAAACATACCCTAACTCATTATATGAAGGCAACATCACTCTAATACGAAAGCTGAAAAAGATACCACAAGACAAGAAAACTACAGAGCATAACCCTTTATGAATATAGATGCAAAAATCCTCAACAAAATACTAGCAAACAAAATCCAACAGCATATTGAAAGGCTTAAGCATGATAAAATGGGATTTATTACTGGTATGCAAGGTTGGTTAAACATAAGAGTATAATATCAATAAAATGCAATAAACCACATTAACAAAATGAAGAAAAAAATCATGATCATCTAAATCAACAAAAAATAAGTGTCTGAGAAATATAGCACCATTTCTTGATAAAAACACTTATAATACTAGGAATAAAAGGAAGGTGTTCAACATGATAAAGGGCATATATGAAAAGCTTATAACTCACCTCCTCTTTAATAATGAAAGAGTGAAAAATTTCCCTCTAAGATCAGGAATAAGACAAGGGTGCCCACTGTCACCACTGTTGTTCAATATTTTATTGGAGGTTCTTGTCAGAGCAATTAGACAAGAAAAGGAAATAAAAGGCATTCACATTAAAGAAGAAGTAAAACTTTCCCTATTTGCAGATGATATGATCCAAAATAAAAAAAAGTCCTGAAAAACCCACAGCAAAGCTCCTAGAGCTAATAAATGAATTCAGCAAAGTGTTGGAGTACAAGATCTGCACTCAAAAATCAGTAATGTTTCTAGCCACAAGCAATGAATAATCAGAAGAAGAAATCAAGAAAAAATTTCATTCACAATAGCAACTAAAATAATCAAATATATAGGAATAAATCTAACCACAGATGTAAAGGACTTGTACACAGAAAACTACAAAGTATTCCTAAAATAAATTAAAGAATTTAATTTAAAGAATTAAAATCTAAGGGTATTCCAGTTTCATTGTTAGGCAGTCAATTCTACCCAAAGAAATTTTTAGATTTAATAAAATCCCAATCAAAATTCCAATAACTGTTTTGCAGAAAAGGAAAAGCCAATCATCAGATTTATGTGGAAGGATAAGGGGCTCAGAATAGCCAAAGTCATTTTGAAAAAGAAAAATGAATTGCAAGAAGAATCATACTTCCTGATCTTAAAACTTATCACAAAGCCACAGGAATCAAAATAGCAGATACTGGCACAAGGACAGCCATATAGATCAATGGAATTGGGAGTACAAAAATCAGCCCCCATACTTATGGCCAACTGATTTTTGACAAGATGGCAAAGATCACTCAATTGGGAAAAAATAATTTCTTCAACAAATGGTGCTGGAAGAACTGGATCTACATTTGTGAAAATAAAAAAGGAGGATCCCTACTTTACACCATATACAAAAATCAACTCAAAATGGATCAAAGACCTAAATATATGTGCTAGGACTATCAAACTGCTAGAAGAAAACTTAAGGAAGTATCTTCAGGAACTCGTGTTAAACAATGATTTCTTAGATCTTAAACCCATAGCACAAGTAACAAAAGAAAACATAGATAAATGGGACCTCATTAAAACAAAAACAAAAACAAAAAAACACCACTTTTGTTTTTCAAAGGACTTTATCATGAAAGTAAAAAGACAACCTATGTAATGGGAAAAAATATTTGGAAACTACATATCTGATAAAGGATTAATATGCAGTATATATAAAGAAAGCTTTCAACTTAACAACTAAAAGACAACCCAATTAAAATATGTGCAAAAGATTTGAACATATACCTCCCCCTGCAAATTTATAAAAATGGCCAGAAAGCCCATGAAAAGATGCTTAATATCATTATCCATCAGGGAAATGCAAATCAAAACCACAAAGAGATAACATTTCATACCCACTAGAATGGCTACTTTAAAAAAAATGGAAAATAACAAGTATTGGAAAGGATACAGAGAAATAGGAACACTTATTAACTGGTGTTGGCAGTGTAAAATGGTGCAGCTCTTGTGGAAGACAGTTTGACAGTTCCTCAGAAAGCTGTTTAGAACTACCATGTGACTCCACCATCCCACTACTAGGTATATACCCAAAATAATTGAAAGCAGGTTCTTGAACAAGTATTTACACATAGATGTTCTTAGCAGCATTATATACAATTGCCAAAGATGGAAACAACCCAAGTATCTATCAACCAATGAAAAAATGTGATATGTACATACAATGGAAAATTATTCAGTTGTTAAAAGGAATTAAGTCCTGATACATAAGACAACACGGATAAACCTTGAAGTCATTATGTTGATGATAATAAGCCAGACACAAAAGGCAAAATATTGTATTATATCACTGATTTGAAAAAAATTAGAATAAGCAAACTCATAGAGTCTGAATCTAGAATGTATGTTACCAGGGCACAGGATAGGGATAGGGAATAGGAATTTAAGGCTTGGGAATGTACAGGGTTCCTATTTGGGATGATGGAATTGTTTTGGCAATGGATGGTGATGATAGCAGAACAACATTGTGAACACAATTAAAGCACTGAAATATGTCTGAATATAATTAAAAGTGGAAATATTAGATTTTATATATGGTAACAGAATAAGAATTTTAAATAAAACCATGAAACTACACTACCCAAACAGTGTAACCTAACTTAAACCCTGGACTTTAATTAATAGTACAATTATAAAAATGTGCCATCATCAATTTTTACAAATATTCCACACTAATAAAAGGTATTGGTGGTGGAGTGGTGTATGGGAATCCTTTATTTTATACATGATTTTTCTGTAAACCCATAGCATCTCTAATAATGGGAGGAAAAGTGTTTGAGTATCTCATGACCAAAAAAATCTTTAAGGACAGCACTATACCTTCAACTGCAAAACAATGAAATTTCCCAAATATCCATGATCTCTTAATGAGATTTTAACTCTATAAAAATTTCCTTTTATTCCATTATTAAATAAATATATATAAAATCCACAGAGTGAATAGTAATTTTTCACTTGGGCTAAAAATTAATATTTTGCTACTCTGAAATTGTCCTTAACCATAATTGAATTCTCCTCCTTTTACACGGTGATTTTCCCATGTCAGGAATATGAAAAAATATATATAATTTCTATTATAATATTGATAGTTGATAATACAATTTTGTTCTGTGTCTCAGAAAACATCAAATGGATAAGAGAGAATAATTGGGAACAATAGGAATCTCTTGACACCTGTAATTCAGCAATGTATTCACATCTGGCCATCAGTAAACTTGGACTGACTAAGATAAGAGCAGTGAGAGTATAGAGATTTCAATCAGAATGGATTAGTCAGCTACTAGCAGTGTTCCCTCCTGAAAAATCTTCATTTGGTAAGATTTATGAACTTTCCACTAAAAAAAACAGAGGGTGAGAGAACATAAATAATAATAGTATATACTTAACTTGCTAGAAGAACCTCATCTTTCTAATGATAAGTTTTTTACATATTTACCATATACCTCTGCAAAAAAAGCTGTTTCTTGTGGACAACATCAAATAATGACTGTCAGGTCTTTATGATGTTTAAATGTGTAACTTTGTAACTTGAGAAGAAAATAATCATCATTTAACTGGAAAATACTTAGCATGCCAAAACATGGCTCAGTCATTTAAGTTTTCCACCCATGTGAGAAAGGGTCAGGCAAGAGCTGCATACCTAAGGACAGTCAGTACGTGAAGGGATACATTCAGACAGTTGTTTATTTGAAAATATTTTCCCATACATTTATGTATTATTTTCTGTACGTTCATAACACATTGCAATGAAGAAAAGGAGATTGTGGTCAAAAGAATATATTCAGCAAAGTAATCATCATACATTTTCCTCTAACTTCTGCAGACAACTTGTTATTAAAGGATGGGTACTGTTTAATTTAGGTCCATTCCAAATGTGTATATCAAGTTTTTTTCACAGATGAAAAAAATAGGAATGTCTCTTTAGGTAAAAACAAAAGTCCCTATAGAAAGGGCATAAGTTTAATCATTCTGGTTATGGAATCATATTCTCTCCCTGAACAAATTAATCTCTTAATTGTGGCCTATTAATTCCATAATGAACGCAGAGGAAGTACACTGATGTATTTAACCTAATAACAAAGAATAGTGTATCTGGAAATGTAAACTTCAGTTGATTGTTTTAATTGCTAAGAATACCAGACACTATGATCCAGGTCTAAACATCAGGAATTTCAGACACATTTAGGAAGAATAGTAATGATAATTATAAGAGTCCTATAAAATCTGAAAGATTCCAAGCATATAGTCAGGGCAGAGACTTATCAAACTTGGAAAAAGGTCATGGAGAAAACCTATTAAACAGAGGAAAAGGAACCCCTATACTGCACCCAGAAGTCCAGGCTGCATTGACAGCTGTGGCTAACCAGCCGGATTATCAATTAGTCATTGCTAGTCCACAGTAGAAAAATTGACAGTTACATCTAAATAGAAAAACAACTCAATTTATAATATAAAATATACTTGGGGAGATGGTTATTTTATAGGAAAGTAAATGATATTTTTAAAAGTAAAAATAAGAAGTATAAAATTGATTCTAAACATGTATTTTAAGAAGAAAAACAGATGTTCCCACTGAATCCCAAAGATTTTAGAATTTTTCTCTGAAATCTGTTCTTTTTGTCTACCATAGATTGATTTCCCAAGCATTCTTAGGTTGACTCTTGCAGTAGCTCTTAACTGTCCTCCCTGCCTCTATTTTCTCTCTCCTCCATTCATCCTCCTCAATGCCCACAGAGGGATTTTTTTACGTACTTAAATCATATTGTATGTGCCTTGCCACCCTGCTACCAGGTTTAATTCTTATTTGTGATTCCACTTTAAGCCCATAGTGGAAATTCCTCTCTATGGTGGCAGTGGCCCTCTTCTTCCCAGTCTTGCCTCACCTGTTATGGCCACCTCCCATCATGCATGCTACCCTGCTCAGAAACACCAAGCACATCTGTGGTTTCCATGTTACTTGCTTTTGTGTGGTCTCTCTGCATAGAGAATCCTTCCTTCCCAAGATATCCTCACGATAGCTATGGACCTCCATTTCCCCCTTTTTGAAGCATCCATTTGAATTCAAGGTTGTAAGACTAAAATTAAAATTAAAATTTGGAGATCATGTGAAAAAAGACTGGCATATGAGTCAGATTATCTGGATTCTTATCCTACCCAGGAGCAATAGAATTAACAATAGCAGCCACTCAGCACCTCATTTTCCTCATTCATAGAGTTATGTGAGTAGATTAAACAATGCAGAAGTTGAATTCCTTTCTAAAAATTGTGCTCTCTTCTGTAAGGTGGGCAGATATTGCATCAGGTCATTATCATGTATTACAATGTTTTTCATTAAATTTGTTTGTTTGTTTGTTTGAGAGAATCTCTGTGCCAGCATATGAACTCAGTGAGCTACAACTATGGAGAGGTAATAAGTGAACAGGTGAATACAATGAGGAACAACCGAAAGGATGAAGGAGATGACAATTGCAGTGGAAACTGTACTAAAATACTCAAATTCCTGTCTGGATTCTATGCAGGAAGATAATCACTTTTTTATGAAGGTAGGAAAAGAGCAACGTAGAAGGAAACACTGGAGATAGAAACTGTAGTACAATATCCTTATGCTTTCTCAGCTGAGCAGGAAAAAGCAAGCCAAGGAAAGTGCTTCTCTCAGCCAACCATCAAACCCACTCTGTTACCTTCAAATCCACCCAGAGATTTTGGATGCACATGTAGTGTGACTTCTAGAATGAAATAGTCATTATGTAGTGGGTCAGAAGCCACCCTCCAACAAACTACTTCCATCAACGGCTCGAAAAGAGTCAATGAAAGGTATATTGCAAGTGTGGATTGGCAACTCAGGAAATGATGTGGGTTTTAGAAGAACATAAGAGCCTTAAGCATTTAGACAAAAAAAGGGGTGATATTGAGGAGCAACAAGAAGGGGACCAAAAGAGAAGGAGAGAAGATAATAAAGACATACCACCTAACTGTTTTTTCTGGACTAAACTTCATGGCTTTATATGCTATAACTAACATGTGATGTTTATAGTCTTTTTTTGTTTATAAGCACTACTACTTACATTCTTTCAATTATATTAAACTCAAAAGTGTCCCAAGTTTTCATTTCCATAGGAAAAAGCTAACATGATAGAATTCCTTAGCTACTCTACTTTTAAAGCTTTCAGAAACAATCTCAGATTCAGTATCAGTGTAGACTTTCATTGCCAAAGTCTTTAGGATTAAGCGTTACATTTCATTTGTCAACGATAACATTTTAGAATTTGACAATACAGATCAAAGTATAGTTTCATCATTCTTTTTCACTTTAAGCAACTACATCTAAATTCCTATTCAGATGTAATATATATGGAATCACCCTAGACTAACTCAAATCCTGGACAAAATTAATATCTAGGAAAGAGACTCAGTAGGTTGTTTATATACATGTGTTTTCTTTGACTGTCACAATGTCTAATCAGGCACTTAAAATGATGCTTGAAGACTGTATTACATTAAATAATTTTACATAAGACATGCATGTGGCATTACTGACCCAAATAACTTTTTGGAGATGCCACTTCCTTTAACTGAGTGCCCTCAGATAAATCCAATATGAAGCACTGTGACCACAAGATGCCAAAGGAATGAAAATACAATTATAGAAGTAAAAGCCACAGGGTTGGATGCAATTACAATAGCCAATGCCAGTACTTTAAGTTTTCTTTATCCCTTATAATTTCTGACCAGCTTTTATTTTCTTGCACTTCTCTAGCTGTGCTGGCCTGAAGAAGGTTGGGATGTATTGTGCTTCTTTTCTGCATCATAGAAGCTGGTGCTATCTCAGACACACTGACTATTTAGCCAGTGATCTAACTAATTAAGGAAAATATACTGTCCTGCCTTAGAAGTGCTAAATCAAAGGATTCTTGACCAAATGTTACTCCTCATTCAATTCTGTAGAGCCAAAGTTAAGAATAAGCACCACAGGGAAAAGAGAAACTCAACTGAATAGCTTCTTTCTCCTGATGATCCATCTGATAAAAATTGAAAAATGATCACCAGTTATTACTGCTGTTGATACATCTGCTTTCAAGCCCTTTTTAAATTAAGATAAACTATGTTTCACCACATTCCTGATATTCCTTTTTAGGAAAATTTCTGGAATGTTTCTTCCTAAAACTGTACCTTAAGTCTCTCAAGATTGTCATGATAGCCCAATTCATTTTTTATTTAATCCTATGAAGGCCTAGAATGCATTTTGAAAATTAAGTACCAAAATGTCTCAGTAAATTCCCCAGGGCTATTTGCATGAAGGAGAAGTAGTACGTGAATTTGAAAGAGCACAGTCTTTAGAGCCAAGCCACCTGAGTCATAGACTCAATTCAGCCACAACCAGGTTTGTGACTTGGACAAAGCCTTCTGCATTTTTTATATTCTATGGTTTGAATGCATGCACTAGAATTTTTAAAATATAATTTCAAAGAACATTAAATTTAAACTTCTGCATAAATCCTTCTTAATGGAATCATAATAAAACCATCTTCATAATAGGTTTCAGGATTGATTGTGTGTGTGTGTCAGAGGAAACATTGCAATTCTTTCTCAAGGGTCTTTGTTTACTTGTAAGCAGCTATGTTAACAGCATTCAAAATCAATATATTTTTGATGTAATATGTTTAAGCATTAACAGATGTAATTTCACATTTGGAAACTTACAACTGAAGACTTTTGCAAGTGAAAACAAGTGGTTTTCCACATGTATCCTGTTGAGAACTATTATCAACATCTTTTTAGTGAAGTTGCTGTACTTGCCAATAACATTCCCAGAAGATCTAATTTTAAAAGAAAATAGTATTTTCAGAGACTTCAGGGAAGATGGCATTGGAGTATGTCAGCAGGGCTCAATTCTCTTCCAAAAACAATGGAGGAAGGGCAAAAAGTTCTCTGAAGGAGCTCTGTTGGGCATCTGCAGGTCAGGAGAGTTCTGTGCATCATCCAGGAGGGCAAGGGACAGAGAAACTAAGTAGCCAAAATGAAAACCATGATTTACTAACCCCCACACCCAGGAATGGCACCTATTCCCCACTTTCAAGGTGAACAGCCTGGATAAAATATGTTGCTCACTACAGCCAACTAAAAGGGGAAGAAGAAAAGTGTAGTAGAGGGTGGAGACAGGTTTCTCTTCAGTGAGTTTGGCCAGCAGAGCCCACTTTGAATCTCAGCCTTTGTCAGACTAGAATCACAGGCAAATGGAGGTTGACATATATGAGTAAGATTTACCAAAGACTGCCAACTGCTGGCAGGCCAGGAAATGGCAAGGAGAATAAACAATTTTGGAGTCTCTAGTCCCAGATCCCTTGGGCAGATATGTGCCCCAGTAGTGGGCCCCTGGTCCTAGTTTGATAACTTAAGCTGCACAATTTTAAAGACTCAGAATAAGTTGAACCCCAAATCAAAGAAAAGCCATGATGCAAAACCAATAGGCCAGAGAGAGAATTGACTGTCAGAGTAAATTCACCAGCATAATCAGATGCCTATAAATCAGCAAAAAATTACAAGCCACACTAAGAAAAAGGAAGAGAAGGCCAGTCCAAATGAACAAACCAAAAATTCTGATGAAACACAGGATTTAAGACAAATAATCAATGATAATCATACAAATCTCCTAAATCAATTCAAGGACTTAATGGAAATATGACAAAAGAGATAAAGGATATTAAGTAGAGACCATGTGAGAATAAAGAAAAATTTGAGAGCCTCCAAAAAAAGTAACAAAGCTTATGGGAATGAAAGACACAATGGATGAGATTAAAAATACATTAGAGGCCTATAACAGCAGATTTGAAATGGGAGAAGGATGAATAAGTTAAATCGAGGACAGAACATCTGAACTTGAAAATACAGGAGAACAGACAGAAAAAAAGAATAGAAAATATTAAACTGAGTCGCAGGGAATAGAATGACAACAAGAAACACAAACATGTGCATTATTGGTGCCCCAGAAGGAGAAGAAAATGGAAAAGGGGCAGAGAGAATATTGGAGAAAATAATGACCAAAAATTTCCCAACCCTTATGAAATCCAGGAAGAATAATGCACCCCAAATCAAATAAATCAGAATAGATGTGCTTTGAGAAACCTACTATTCAAAATGACAAATATCATAGATAAAAGAGAATTCTGAAAGCACCAAAGAAAAGAAATGCATCACATACAAGAGAACCTTAATAACTAAGTGCCAATCTCTCATCAGAAACTATGGAGGAGAGAGGAATGAGGTATGATATATTTAAGGTACTGAAAGAGAAAAACTGCCAGCCATGAATTATTTATCCAGCAAAACTGTCCTTCAAAAAGGAGGGTGAGTGCAAAGTCTTCAAAGACAAACAAAAACTGAGAGAGAATGCTACCAAAAGATGGGATTTACAAGAGATTTGAAATGGAGTGCTACAGCCTGGAAGGAAAAGACAAGGGTGAGAGACTTGGACAAGAGTGTAGAAATGAAGATTATTAGTAAGGGTAACTTAAAGGGTAAAAAGACAGACAATAGCAAAATATGGCAATGGAAAACTAAAGAATAGAATGAATGAAGTAAATAATGCCTTTACAGCAATAACATTGAAGGTTAATGGATTGAGCTCCCCAATCAAAAGATAGACTGACTTAATGAATAAAAAATATGAGCCATCTATATGCTGTCTACAAGATACTCACCTCAGACGTAAGGACACAATCAGGTTGAAAGTGAAATGTTGGAAAAAGATATTCCATGAAAATAGTAACCTAAAAAGTGCTGGAGTAGCAATAACAATTTTGTACAAAATAGATTAAATGTTTAAGAGATGAAGAAGGTAATTACATATTAATAAAAGGGGCACTTTACCAAGAAGAAATAAATGTGATAAACATTTATGCATCTAACCTGGGTGCCCCAAGATACATGAGAAATAGATGTCTCTACAATATTTGGAGATTTCAACATGCCACTCTCAGTATCGGATAGAACATCTAGACAGTGAGCTTGAATAACATGATACATTACAAATGAACTAGAACTAACAGATATTTATAGAGCGTTACACCCCAAAACAGCAGGGCATACATCCTTTTCAAGTACTCAAGGATCCTTATCCAGCATAGACCATATGTTGAGTCAAAAAACAGACATCAATAAATTAAAAAATGAAACTGAAATTATATAAAACACTTTCTCTGATCACAATGGAATGAAGCTGGTAAACAATAATGGATGGAAAAGGGGAAAACTCACTAATATTTGGAGAATAAACACTCTTAAATAATCACTGGATCAAAGAAGAAATTGCAAGATAAATCAGTAAATATCTTGAGATGAATGAAGATGAGAACACAACATATCAAAACCTATGGGATACAGGAAAGGCACTGCTGAGAGAAGAATTTATAGTCCTAAATGCTTACATTAAAAAAGAAGAATGAGTTAAAATAGAAGGTCTTCTATTTAGCTACAGTGATAAGAAAAATCACACATTATGGATATAAGCTCCCTCTCACTTCAAGGTGGAGTGGACATCACCATCCCAGACTCCTCACAATTGGGGAAAGAGCTATGGACTAGAGTGGACTTACTGGTATTCTGTTGTAGATATATTGTGATTCAAGCAATGGAAGAAATTACAACATTAATGTGGAGCCAGTGGCCACTGGGTGTTTTGGAGGCAGGGAGAGGGAAAAGCAGTTGTAATACAGGGGCTTTTTCAGGACTTGGGAATTATCCTGAGTGATATTACAATTACAGATATAGGCCATTTTACATCAGCATATAACATGCAGAACTGTGTGGGAGAGAGTGTGATCTACAATGTGAACTATGGTCCATGTTTAGGGGCAAAGCCCCAGGATGTGTATATCCATTGCTGGTGATATGCCACACTAATGAAAGATGTTTATGTGGGAAGTTGTGGGAGGTTTGGGAGGTGGGGAACATGGGAATCCCTATAATTTTTGTG
>JAQZBX010058424.1:0-17745 GCA_029593785.1 Cabassous unicinctus
AGGGACAGCCAATCGTTAAGGAGTAGCCAAAGGGCAACCAGGAAGCTCTTAGTGAAGGAGAGTGTTTAAAATTTCTGCTCATTGTCCTCATCCATCCATTCATCTACCTATCCAACTATGGTTAAGACTGTGGGCTCTGGAGTCAGAATACCTAGGAATAAAAGCCATTCTCTACCCATTACCTATGCAATTTTAGAAAACTAGCTAGAATGGCGATTGTATAAGGGCAAGGATTTTGCTATGTTTTAAACCCTGCTATATCTCCAGTATCTGGCACATATTAGGCCTTGAATATTCTGAATAAGTATTTGTTGAATAACTGAATGAAAACTTATCTAAGCCTTGGCTTCCTCATCTATAAAGTGGGGGTGACAATAGCTACTTAAGGCTGTCCCTGAGGAGTAACCGAGATAACGCATGTAAAACGTGCTATGGCTCAACCACATCCTGAGCACCTGCGTGAGAGCACTGAGGACAAACACTGAGGACCTGTCACATGCCAACCACCACACCAGGACCTAAGGACAGAGATGTTGAGAACCAAAACTGTTTACACCCACACAGCCTAGGGTACACATTAACATGATTTTCCTTTTCCACTGTCTTCGTTAACATGAATAAACTCTTCCAGGAAACTCAGGCCCAGAAAGATAAGAGTTGCAAATAACTTTGTTTGCTTCAGGAACTTTCAGAAAAACCCATATATGAACAAACTGTTAGACTTTCCAATAGACAACAAGTGACTGCTCATTCTCTATGACCCACATCTCAATACCCTCACCTTGTTGGGACCACAGGACTAAGTTTAGTCAGCGGTGTGTATGTGGAGGTCTCCCATGGCAGCTTCTGGGTACCTTCCTCAAAAGATACTGCCTGGCACACACTTCATGCTTTCCTAATTCTTGGTCCCTTCCTCCACTCTGCTCCTGCTAGGCCATGAGAATAAATAAAGTCACATCCTAGAGTTGGCAGAGCAAAGAGCTAGGGGAAGCCTGGGTCCATGAGGACTTTTGTGAGTTACAACAATACCAGGCCTAAGAAGGGGAATAAACTCCACCTTGAATAAGTCACTGTAATTCTGTGTGTCTGTAATACCAGCTGAACTTACTCTTAATCTGACAGAACTGAATGTGATAAAGTCCCTGCCTTCAAAGAATTCATTGTTTACTCAAATTCATGCTTTAAACCTTGTGCTACATATTCATATAATCTGTCTCTGTTGGCAGTACATTTCATAAAACTGGTGAAACAGGAGGTAAGATTATTTGTGGATATAACTTCGGGCTTTACTAAAATATTAGATATCTGTAGACTATGCTCAAACCTGTTTCAAATACCTTATATGGATGATGTGACCTATTTGCCCTTTCTGGTCTGTCTACTGCCAGAAATGGACCACAAAATATTAGCAGCTCATGACTAAGTGAGGATTATCCCAAAGATGCAAGATTTTTTCACCATCTGAGTAATTTTCCATTTTAACAGATTAAAGATTAAAAGTCATATGATCATCTCTTTAGATACAGAAAAGGCAGTTCACAAAATTCAACATGCATTCATTATGAAAACTTTCAGCAAATCAGGAACAGAAGGAAACTTCCTTAACCTTTAAGGAGCATCTACCAAAAACCTACAGCCAACATCATACTTAGTGGTGAAAGACACTTTTCTTCCTAAAGTCAGGAAGAAGGCAAAGATGGCCACTCTCACTTTTATTCAACATTGTACTAGAAGTGCTAGCCAGTGCAATAAAGCAAGAAAATTTTTAAAAAGGAATAGAAATTAGAAGGAATAAATAAGAGAGTCTTGGTCTGCAGATGACCTGATAATATACTTCAGGAATCTACCCAAAACTACTAAACTACTAAGTGAACTTAGCAAGGTTACAAGATACATGGTCAAGCCACAAAAATCTATTTATTTCTATATACCAGCAATGAACAAATGGACAAAATTTTATAAAATACCATTTACAACAGTATCAACAAATGAAATACTTAAGAGAAAAATTTAACACAATATGTGCAAGACCTGTACACTGAAATTATAAAACACTGCTGCGAAACATTAAAGGAGAGCTAAATAAAGTGGTGAAGTTTACCATGTTCGTAGATGGAAAGATTCAATATCGTAAAAATGTCAGTTCTCACCAAATTGATCTACAGAGTCAAAGGAAATCCCAATCAAAATTCTAGAAGTTTTTTTAAAGAAATTAATAAACTGATTCTATATATTCATACACAGAATGGCCAAAAGAATTTTGAAAAAGAAAGTTTGAAGACTCACAGTACTTGATTTCAAGACTTACTATAAAGCTATGGTAATCAGGTAGTGTGCTACTGGCATAGAGACAGACACATAAATTAATGAAAGAGTCTAGAAATAGATATATATGGTCAATTGATATTCTACAAATGTTCCAAGATAATTCAATGGGGAAAATAAAGGTTTTTTTTTTTGTTTTGATTTTTTTTAAACAATTTGTGTTGAATTGAACAGCCATATGGGAAAAAAATGAACCTTGACTACTACCCATTATACAATACACAAAAATTAACACAACATGGATCATAGACCTAAATGTAAAAGTTAAAACTATAAAACTTCTAGAAGAAAACAAAAGTAAAATCTTTGCTACCTTGGGATAGGCAAAGATCTTTTAAGTCAAAAAAGCACTAACCATTAAAAAATGGTTTCGCTGTCCTGATTTTGTAATAATCAGGGTAGGCTAAACATTCGCTATATTAGAAACCATGCATGTGTCCCCAGACCTAGTTTTTCTCCCTAGGTCTGGTTTTTAGAATGCTGGTGATAAACTAAGCCTGATTTATTATATGACCTTCCTGTATGGGAAAAGACTGTAACTTTGGGTATCTTTGGTCAATCTTAAGAGATATAGCAGGGGCACGGATGTGGCTTGGGTGGCTGTGCGTCCGGCTCCCATATGGAGGGACCTGGGTTTGACCCCCGGGACCTCCTGGTAAAAAGAAAAAAAAAAAAAAAGAAAAATACAAAAGGCACGTGGGCCACCAGGCCCTGTGCGCGGGTGAGCCGCCAACCGTGTGTGAGGGTGCACCGCCAGGCCCTGCGAGCCACACAAGATGATGACGTAACAGGAGAGTGACACAAGGCAGAGCCAAGATGAGATGCACCAAAGAACCAGGAACTAAGGTTCTTAGGCAGTAGGATGCCTCTCTCCCACATCGGAGATTCCGAGGATCGAATCACAGTGAAGACAGGAGGAGAAGGATGAGAAGAGAGGGCAGGAAATGGACACAGAGAGTTGCGCAGCAAATGGATACAGAAACAGCAAAAATGGGGGTGGGGTGGGTAAAAATGGATAAAAGTAAATAAATAAATAAATAAATAAACAAATAAATAAAATCCTTAAAAAATGTATAAGGGAGGAAGATAAGGACTATAGTTAGTAGCAATACTTTGATGATGCTCTTTCATGATTTGTTAACAAATGTTTCACAACAATGCAAGGTGTCTGTGGGAGGGGGGGGGGAGCCCTGTATATTGTTATGCATGTTTGTTTTGTAAGATCACGATGTTTACTGAACACTTATAGTTTCTGTATGTTTGTGTATGAATGATATACTTCAATAAATTTTTTTTTTTTTTAAAAAAGAGGTTAAGCTGGGAAGTGGATGTGGCTCAAGCGACTGGGCTCCCTCTACCATATAGGAGGTCCGGGGTTCAATTCTCGGGGTCTCCTGGTGAAGGCAAGCTGGCCCACGCAGTGAGCTGGCACAAGTGGAGAGCTGGCCCACATGGAGTGCTGGCCCACACAGAATGCTGGCCCGTGCTGCGAGCTGGTGCAGCAAGGTGACGCAACAAAAACAGACACAGAGGAGACACAATAAGAGATGCAGAAGACCAGGGAGCTGAGGTGGTGCAAGAGATTGAGCATCTCTCTCCCACTCCGGAAGGTCCCAAGATCGGTTCCCAGTGCTGCCTAAAGAGAAGACAAGCAGACACAGAAGAACACACAGCGAATGGACACAGAGAGCAGATAGTGAGCACAACAACAATGGCGGGGGGTGGGGTGGGGAATAAATAAATAAATTTTTTAAAAAGGATAAACTGATCTTTATCAAAATTTAAAATCTCTCTTCAAAAGATATCATTTAAAAAATGAAATGGCAAGCCACAGACCAAGAGAAAGTATTTGCAATACATATATCTGATACAACTATATCCAGGATATATAAAGAACTCTTACAACGTATAAATTTGGGATCTTTTCAGTAAAACTAGCCCAGGGCTGTTTCACTGAAACATTATTGAACTATACTGAATTACTAAGGGGGTGGGGGGAATCAACTTTTAAGATTTATAAAAGGAGAATTAAGACCCAGTAAAATAGATCTCCCTCTGCATAGTCAATCATCAACTGACTTTATTCAAAACAAAGGTAGAAGAGAAGAGTCCAGTAAAAACCACACTGGGGCCCAGGATAGGGTGCTAAGGGATCACCTGGCAGTAGAGCCTGGCCCTCTCCCTCTTGGACTGAAAGAGCCGAGGTGCTATAAGAGTAAAATTAGCCTGAAGATTCTACTGTTAAACAAGGTGGGCTGGAGATTAGGAAATAAGGGTGGATCCATATTAACCAAAAAGTCTCAATAGAACTTTGTTAAAGCCCTGACAGGGTATGTATGAAAGGGGAAAAATTTTGTCAGATCACTTTGAGGACTCTTGAGGTCCCCAGCTCATGACCAAAGTTATTTGGAATCCAATCCTTTGTTTCTGGATAGTTACTGCTGCCAAATGAGTAGCTAGTCATGACACCAATGGCCACTGAGGTTACACACCTCATCTCAGATTAGGGCCTGTTTTCTGGAAGCGCCAGTCCACACTGGGCTGCAGTGGCAGAATGGGATGCAGTTACATTCAGACCCGTGATTCAAATTCTCAGAAGATCATCTCCCGAGGTTTAACCAAAGCTTTTACCTCAGGTATGGGTTGACCAATCAGACTCTGCAAATGCCCTACTTAGAAAACTGAAAGCATTCCTGAGCTCCAGCTGAGTGACTCAGAGTTTGGGGAAAGAAGAGGCTTTTACAGAAACAATAAAATAAACAAAGAGTGCTGTGAAGCTGAGTAACCATTCCAATTCCAACTTTACCGCCAAATATACATAGCCTGCAGATGAAGATGGTGGAGTCGGACAGAACTGGGTCAAAATCTTGGTTCTGCAGATAATTATCTTTGTGACTTGAACCAGCTACTTAACCTGTTTGAGCCTATGCTTCGTCATTCCTAAATTAAGGATAATGATAGTACCAACCTCATAGGGTTGATGTGAAGATTAAATGGGATAACATGTTTACAACACCTGGCACAGTCCCAGAAGAGGAGAGCTCTCCATAAATGACAAAGTATATGTGAACTGAAACAGAAACTCTGTTTAGGTCCAAACCGCTTTTAGATGAGAAATGGAAAAGCAAGGTAGGAAATGTAGTAAACGAGGGCAGAATAAAATGACGACATTTTGAGTCATCCAAATAGACACAACATATCTTTGTTGTAAAGGCAAGGGAGCTTCTGAATGATTATGCCTCATCCCTATTACACTATCTTTAAAGGCTTACACAATCACTCAGACGACAATTTGCCATTGTGTTTTTCAAAGACATGTTTTATGTTTGTTCTGAAAGTCTGCCACTGAAAATCTTACAACACAGTCACACTACTCATCCCCAAATTCCCTGACTGTAACATTGCATGCTACTTCATAAATGAATTGTTTACCTACAGGTCCTTCCTCTGTGTTTTTGAGAACAGGTAAATGTTACTATTTGGCGCTACCCAAGGTGGTAAAATAAAAATATATAAATGTACATGCATGCATGTATGTTTTTAAAAAATATTTTGAAAGCAGTCACAAAAGCTTTAATAAATTACATCTATTCCAATAAGAGTAACCTGCTTACACATTTTTGTTACTTAAAATTGCCTGATAAATTAAGCATTAAAAAAATTTCCAACTAATTTCCAAAGACTCTTTTGATAGTGGTTTGGGACAACTGGGTCATCCAAAGAACAAGTCACCATGTTTAAAGCAGACTGGCGGTTGCCACGGTGTGGGGCTGGGGGAGGGGAGCTTAGTAGTGCCTGCTGACAGGTGTGGGCTTCCTTTTTGGGGTGATGAAAATATTCTGGAGTTGTGGTGATGGATGCACAACCCTCTTACCATACTAAAAAGTACTGAATTGTAAACTTTAAAAAGGTAAATTTCAGGGGGTGTGAATTATATCTTACCTTTAAGTACCTTTACTTCCTGCTCCCATACCTGTGACAGACATCAGTAACCCATCATGGCTGCTCCTGAAGCCTGACTTGGTCTCAGAACCCTTCCTGACACTGGACCCCAAACGGCCACTCTCAAATGATCAGTTTACAAAGATGGTAAAACCTCTTTGGTAATCCTGGGCTAGACAATGTCAGAGTGGCTCTAAAACAAATTGCCGAGGTCAAGTAAAACATTTTCAGCCGTAAAGGAAGATGGTAGCTGAATCCACAAGAGGAACAATCCAAGGTAAAAAGCTGTGTTCATCCCAATCCTGGATCTCTACATTAACACCACGACACATCAACTAACCCAAAAAAGGCAAGCTGTGGATACCTCAAAATAATTCCTCAGACGTCACCTGGAACCTTTCTTGCTTGTCTTAAACTAACCCCACACTCGCTGCATTTTTTATCTCACTTCAGCCCAGAGACATCATCTCCTGTAAGATCTTTCTTCTGCTCTGAGGACCTGCAGCGTGTGTTTGGTTGCCTCGGATTTCAGACACCAGCTACTCCTGGTTTTTCCTTTGACTCATACTATCAGCTGTCTGCTTCAGAAAGAGGAATGCCTCTTGCGACCAACAAAATTTGGCACATTCTAGCTCACCCTCCACCCTCTATCCCCATCATACCTCCACCACTTGACCATTACTGGGGATTCAAACACATCATAAAGTTTGGGGCATGCCGGGCTACTATAAAAACCTTTCAGGGTCAGCTCTGCATTTTGTGGCCTTCCAACCCTCATCCAGACCACCATTCCCATAGAAGATTTGGGCATTCTCTGTGAGAACCTTCTCAGGGATGCCTCTCTCTTGCACAATGGACAATGGGCAGATGTTTTCATTAATTACACCACAGGTTCAACGGGACAGATTACCACATAGTGGACATTTTGAAATGACCCTGTTTCTGAAAACAACAGTTTGCAATGACAGTTTATAAAAGCAAACTTTTGCCATTTGCCAGATGGCATTTTGCCATATGCACACCTTTGATCTGTAAATCAGACAAGCAAAAAAACTCCTCTCTGGCAAATCTCAGACCCCATGCTCTACTGAAAACAAAAATGAAATCCGTAACACTGAGGCTTTTCTTTGGGTAAACTATACCCATGATAATAGGATGACGAGGAGGGTAGAACATAGTATATAGAGTATTCAGTAATTTCCTGTGTTACTTTGGCTAATATAATAAAATAATGTATAACAGTTACAACTACTATCGAATATCTATTAAATGTCAGACATTGTACTAGTGTACTTTATATACATCAACTTTATTCCTCACAATAATCCCATAGGGAAAATGCTATCATTGTCATGCTGGAAATGAGGAATTGGGGATTCAGAGATCACAAAACATGCCAAGGGTCACACACAAATTACTGTCAGTGAAGTCAGAATTCAAACCTAGGTCTGCTAGACTGCAGACCCATGCCTTTTCACCTAAACTTTGGTGGTATCTTTTCTACAGAGTTCATTAATTCAAATGTCAATTCATTTCAATTAAATACATACTGCCTGAAGCAATGTGTTCAATACCTTTACGAAATCCTTAACAGATGAATATAAATGGCAACTTTGAAAGTTTTCAAAGGAGTAGAACACGTTTCTATGTTAACTGCCAACATTAATTTTTTTAATAACAAAAATACTAAATTATCAGACATACCAGGGACATTTATAAAACAAAAACTGAAAGGAGACCAAAGGGAATAAACTGTTAGTGGATCAACCTGAATGACATTTTCATTGGCAAAGTCCATTGTTACCCTTTGTACTCTGACGTATCACTTGTACACTTTCACAATCCTTCACCTCACCAAGGGTCTTAGAGCTGAACGGGTCTTAAGGGATCACTCAGTCCCACCCCCTTCGTTTGACAGAGGACCACAGGTCCAGAATGGTTAAGCTGTTTGCTGAAGTTTGCACAGGTGGTACTGACAGAGCCAGGCCAGGAACCCAGATCTTCATATCACGGTCAACTGTCTGAACAACTCTTTTCTACCCGTGGCATTTCCTTTCCCATAGCTCTACTTTGTCCAATAAATTGTAATTGCATGTGAAAACTGTGACCGTAAAGTTTTTCAAGACGCCAATTTTGGCCACACACAAAATTAAAATCTATCATAACTCAATGTCAAAATCACCCATGGCATTTGGAACAGGAACCTGCTCAAGAGATCCTCGATCTGCAATCAGAAGGATATCAGTCAAAATTATACATAATTTCTTCTTCCTTCTGGAGTTACGTGAGACTTTTCCAGCTCTTTATTAGTCTGCCATTTCCTGTTGCACAATGGACAAACAATGGGCAGACTGTTGCCAATGTTTTCATTAATTACACCACAGGCTGAATGGCATCGGTTACCACATACTGGACATTTTGAAGTGACCCTGTTTCCTTTATTCAAACAATGAATCTAAATGTCTCAGTAAGGAAACAAATTTTATTTGGTCTTCAAGAAAATTAAAAGATACCAGGACCTCGGGAATTTGAACTGCATCACTTTGTTCCAATAATTATTTTATGATTTGTCCAACTTCCCCTTATGGCTTCTTATTCTTAGCATTATGTCTAGGTAGGAAGGCAGGAAAGAAATCCCGAATCCTTAAGCAGTACCAAAAACCTAAACATGTTAAAGGCAGGCAAAAGGGCTGGAAAGTGGCATTGAAAGGCAGCAAATTAGGAAAAGAAAAAAGAGACTAAGGATAAAAAATTCCCACTCCTGCGTCTTCCTGGGCGAGCTTTCCCTAGATTCCATGAAAGGTATCAGTGTAGGGCACACGGACATCTTAGGAGATCTTCTGACTTGCTGAGATGGCCTGTTCTTTGACAGGGCACTGACATTCCAGCCCCACCTTAACTTTCTGCACGGACAATTTCTAGTAATGAGCTGGTATGACCTTAGACAAGTGATAAGCTCTCTACTCCTGTGTAGAATGAGAACTGTGGAGTAATGCCAGGGTGTCAACTAAAGGCTTACAACATTAAAGCACAGTCTGGAGAAAAAAAAAAAAAGCATAGCTTGTTGGCATGGGCAAAAGAAAATTAACTGTTGCCTCAAGCTCTATGGATACATCCGGGAGAAATCCTTTGAGAATCCTTGAGCCCTGAAACAATTAGGGCTGTTTTTAAAGGGAGTAGAGATCTGCAAGTGTCCTTCCAACAAACAACAGAGATAGCAAATAAGACTCTAGTTCAGAACATCCAGATAAGCACGACCATGAGCAGACTGTTCATAATGAACAGAATCTTTGGAACTGTGATTCTTACTGGTCCAACAACTGATAAGCTTTGGGCACAGACAGAGGTATGAGGAAGGGTCTCTGGTGGCTACAGGACATCTCTGTATTAGAAGAGTCTTTTCCAGGAAGGCCTTCCTGGCCACCCACTGGCCTTCCCTAACTCCTCTCTTGCTCTATTGCTTATTCTTAGCACTAATCACCATTGTATATGCTATTTTGTTTTTTTACCTTTTATTGTTTGTTTCCTCCGGGAATGAAAGGTTCACGAGGGAGGGAGTTTTGCCTTTTCTGTTCGGTAATATATCCTTAACTTGTAGAATAGAGGCTGGCACAGAGCTGAATGAGTTATTAATATGTGAAATGGACATGTAAATGCACACGCATACAAACAAAGTTCCTAGAAGCATATTCTTAGGTCGGTGGTTCAAAAATGTGCATGCAGGAGCAGAACCCTTGTAAAGGTCATACATGGTAAGAAAAACAGAATAGACATACTTCCACTTTGGAAAAAAACAAAAATAATACATGTTCAAGATAGAAATTTTATAAAACACAGGAAAGTAAAAAGAAGCAGGCCAAAAAAAAGATGATCTCTTCACTAAAGGGCAACCACAATTAATTAGTTGTCATGTTTCCTTCTAATCTTTTTTTTAGGTAATTCAAGATAGTTGAGATCATATGGAATGTATGTTATGTCTTGGTTTTCTTACTTCACATTGAAAGCATAAGTCTTTTCCTACTAGCACTTGGTTTTCATTGGCAGGGGGTCTCAAACCAAGGGAAATTTCCCACAGAACCTTGCACCAGCCCTTCTGAATCTCACAATTATGCCTTAGATACATTTTAGGAATATAAGTTCAAAGATAACAAAGATGTTCAAAACGTAGCTCAAAATTTAATACAACCCTGGGCACACATACAGACTGCATTTCCTCAGCTCCTCTGGAGTTAGTGTTAGCCACATGACTGAGTACTAGCCAAAGTGATGTGTAACCCTTACAGGTTTGGCTCATAGAACCTCCCATTTGTGTTACTCCACCCTCCTTCTCCTTTCGCCAACTGGATGCTAACATCAATGTGGCCTTTGGGGATGGCAGAGCCACAGGATGGAAAGAAGCGGAATCCCTGATCACTTGATGGAGCAAAGTCACCTGCTAACCAGAAACATCCACCTTGACCATGAGCACGAAATAAGCCTCTGTTGTATTTTGAGTCTATTGACAGTTGCTGCCTGTCCTACTCATCTAATGCAATGCTAATAACCTTTATTTTCTCTAAGAGAATAAGAAAGCTTGCCAGTCACTAAGGTAAACATACTGAGGCAACTGAGGATCATAATCAGTTATGATTTAACAAACTTTTACTAAACGTCTTATGTTTTGGGCTCTGTTCCAGGCTCTGCAGCAACGTTCAAATTTGCTAAAATTCACTGTTTTTCTTCACTGAAAGTGATATGTGGTGGGGAATATCTTTTCCTAGCCCTAGTTCCAGTTCTATAACCTGGGTACCTTTAACCCTGCCTGCCCACTGGCTTACAGGCTATAGCGACTCGCATTCCTCACAAGAGAGGAGGCCACGTGGGACCTTGACCCTTGCCCACTCTGGCAGACTGGAAAAGAGCTAGGGAAGGAGGACGGGGACTCTGGTGCCTAGCATATGCGGCCAGCACAAGGAAAGCTAGAGGAGGCAGCCATGCAGGGGCACATCCAGGACAGGCAAACAGGGGGACCTGGGGCTGCCAGTCACACATGCTCGTATGTCAGTGTCCAGAATGCGAATGGAGTTAAATCTCAGAGCAGTCAAATAACTGGGTTTTGCTCATGCCTTACCAAAAAACACAAGCCTACACCACCAAAAGGCAGGGAATAAACCAGATGTGGCCTTCCTCCTGGCTTTGCCAGGCCCCAGGAAGCACCGTGCCGCGCACCTCGCAGCCAGCAAGGCAGAACAAGCGTGGCCCGTCAGCATTTCCTGACAGGGACGGCACCAGTAGTATTTCTTTGTGAAAATAAGTTACCGAAAGGACAAAAAGGGGGGAAAACTATACTTATACTGTAAGCTCTCCACCTGAAATTTATACCAGAGTAATTTGTAAAATAGAGAACAAAAAATTTCTTCAAATGCCTGCCTCGGTATTTCAGCCAAAAAAAAAAAGCCTGATATCTCAATGCTCTTGTCAAAATTTAGTTTTAAAATAAGCACTCCCAACCCATTCTATAATCGGAGGTCAAGAAAGCAGCAACTGTTGCTAGAATATGTTTAAAAGCAGCAACAGAAAATTAACAATGTTATTTAAAGGAGATTCAGTTCAAGGCTCATGCTAATCAGGCTTTTACTAAAAAGGAGCTTAGAGTGAATGCCAATTCCAGTTCAGATAGGGATTCTCTGTGCACCACTGTGAGCAAATCATTTAACCTTGATCAACTCTCCACCGTCCTCATGGGAGGAAACCGAAGTCAGGTCAAATACTTGGAAAATGGCCCCAGCTAGGTCTTAAACATGATGGTACCATTGACAGAAAGCAAGCCCTGCCCAAGTCCATGTGCAGGCCCGTGAAAGGAAGCGCTCATGCATCCCTGCAAGCACTGGCTGAGTGCCTGCAGCGTGAAAAGGACTAAGTACAACTGAAATGAAGGATTCCAAAGAAGAACATAAGTAGTGGGGTTAAGTGCAAAAGAGGACTGGCAATCAGGGAAGTCTCATCTTCTAATATCATCTATGATAGTCTGAATTAGGTGATTCCCCCCTCCCCCTAAGAAATTATGCTTTTGAACTAATCCATTCCAGTGAGTGTGGGGCCTTTTGATTGGACTATGTCAGTGAGGCATGTCTCAGATTGGGTCTCCACCCTCTTACTGCAGCTCATATAAATGGAAACATAGAGACACACACAGAGAGAAAGGAAGTCGCCATTGTTGACCCTGTCGTGTGAGGACTGGAGGATCAGTAGGAGCCAAAGCTTAAGCACAAAGGCCCCAAGAGGCTGGGCTCACGGAGCAGCTCACAGCTGAAAAGAAGAACCATATGCCTGACAGCCCACAGCTGAACTCGGGAAGAAAGCTGAGCAACCGAGACTCAGAGAGGAGGCCCCGAGAGAGACAAGCCCTATGCCTGGTTGCCCACAGCTGAGCTCTGGGCAATGGTAGATTCTGGAGGGGAAGGCAGGGACCTTGGCAGAGACAGGCTGCCATCTTCTCCACATGGCAGGACACCAGGATCACTAGTAGCTGACTTTAGTGAAAAAGCTTCTTTTTTTTTTTTTTTTTTTTTAAGGAGGTACCGGGAATCAAACCTGGGACATGGTAAATGCGAAGCAGATGAACTACACCCACTCCTGAGAAAGCATTTCTGATGTTGCTTTCATTTGGACATTTCATAGCCTCGAAACTGTAAGCTTTTACCCTAAATAAAATCCCCATTATACATTTCTGATGCCTCGCATCAGCAGCTCTGTGGCAAACTAAGATGTCATCTTAGTCATAATAATTTCGGGCAAACCCCAAATAAACACCCGAAACTTTGGTTTCTTTCTTTGTGCAATGAAAGGATGAATTAGATAAACTTTCGGGCCTCTTCCTAATCCTGTGTAATCATATGGCTTTCTAAGGATTGCAATTCTTTCTTACCTGTTCATCTGAATACCTGTCCAATGCTTCATATTGGTTTATGCTAAAACAACATGCTTATCAATAAATCTAAAATTAAAGACACATGAATTACTAGAATCGTATCATGAATTTAGTGTCAAGACCTTTAAGCATACAGGATCTGTAACAAAAAAACCTAATGGCTTTATTTTAGTTAAGAAGGTATTCTAATCCTTGAATTTATTTACCCACTGACAGTAACTGAGTGATTTCCCTTAAGTGGTGATACAGGTCAAAAGAAGCTCCAGAAATCTCAATTATGACTTCCTGGGGCTCTGTACTTGCCACCTGCCTGATACCACACCTCTCCTTCCTGCAAGGAAAGCACACATATGGGGAGGAAGCATGCTCTTTCTCCTTTGCTTTCTGTTAACCCAAATCTCAATAACAGATATGACCTAAAACTAAAAGTGTCTGTCTGCCAACCTAAATCCTTAACTAGAAATGATGAGATAGCACCAGGAAAAAAAAAAAAAAAAATCACTAGAAAGATAAAAGTGATGTATCCATAGCCCAGAAGCCAAGGACTAATCATTTGTCTCCATCCAGTTTCACATTCCTCAAGCAAGACACCCATGTTCCCCAGGAACCAGTTTGCAATCCACTAAGCAGAAAAAGTAATTAACTACAAAAATTCCAAAAATCACATATTCTGTAGTTCCTAATGCAGAGAAGATTTCTTTGAACAAGTTAACTGAAAATCAAGCTAGCTTCTTCATTGTTCCCTGAAGCCCCAATGTTAATTTTCTCTAAGATTCCCTGTCAAGTTGTTCCCGCAGCCAGCCATTCATTTCCCAAATCCTGTTTTCCTTTAAGACCTAGTGTGAACCTCACGTGGTATCCTGACCTTTGACTCTCATAGAACCTCTGTTATAAGCCACAATTGAGCACTCTCTATCTATACTGACTTGCTTTTTATATTACTGTTCTGTTTATCTTTGCTCCCTCGCCCAGACTAGGCTCTCAGACCAAGTAGGTCTTCAATAGCTGCTGAGCAATGCTGGCTGGTTGACGGAGGGGCCATCCTGTATCCATTAAGGAAACCAGTGGTCAGTGTACATCACAAGATTCCCTGGCTATGAAGGAAACTACCTCCAGTCTTCTTCTCCCCTCTCACATACACAAATTTGTAAAACAAACTTTCATTCAAGAGGATCATGTAAATTTAACAACAGGAAAATTTAGCTAATTCCTTGACTTTCTTTTACCTGAATCAGAAATGGCTATAGCCATGTTCCCTTTGATGCAATCTCAACCGATCAGACACTAACTTTATAAGGGCCTCTGGTTTACCCAAGCTCTACACATCTATTAAGACATATTCTCCAGGGTTATTAAATTCCCCTACTTTTCAACACATACAGCATGATGTTACTTCCTCACACTTCTAAGCAAATTTCCAGGAAACATCTGGAATAATATCAGAGAGTTGGCTTTTGATCAAAACTACATCCTCTGCTTTATTCATCTGGAGGTGAATAATTCCAACCCTCAGGTTTGAAGTGAGGGCATGAATGGATGTGCACGTTTCAGGAGTTGCTAAAACTTAACAACGGAGACATTAAATCACCAATAAAAACCCTAAAACAGGATTCATCCCCTCTGCCCTAAGGGAGCTACCAAGGTCATGCTCAGTACTGTGAGTACTGTTGTCTGTTTTGCAACAACCCTGGTTAGCAACTGACTGTTCAAGGAATCTAAATTTCCCCAAATGGAATTTTACACTCAGTTTAAGTTTTTTAAAATGAATGCCCCAGAACACTGATTTTCAACCCTGGCTGCATATTAGAATCACCATGACACTTTCATAAATACCAATGTCCAGCTTCCCTCATCCCCACACTCCATACACCTTCAGATATTTTAATCTAATTCATTTGGAGTGAGAAATAGACATCAGAATTTTCTTAAAAGCACCTCAGCTATATGTAATGAATTGAGGTATCATTGTTAAATATTTTAGGTATGATAAGAATATTGTTGTTTTGTTTTTTTTTAAAGGAGTCCTTCATTAATAGAAAAACTGATGAAATTCAAATAAGGCTTTAGTTTTGTTAATAGTATTGTACCATGTTAATTTTGTGGTTTTGATCACTGCACTAACATTATGTATGATGTTAAAGTTTTTAAAGAGTTATTTTTAAAGACACATACTGAAATATTTATGAATAAAATCATGTGTCTGGTATTTACTATAGAATAAATCAGTTGGGAGAGCAGCAGGGAGTGAGTGGGGGTTTGGGCAAAACTAGAGTGTTCACAAGTTGATGATCATAGTAGCTGGGCAATAAGTAAATGTAGGCTCATTGTATTAGTCTCTCTACTTCAGTGTATGTGTGAAATTTCCCATCTTGTACAATGTCCCAGAAGATTCTAATGCGTAACCAGGACTGAGAACCAGTCCTCTGGAGTCTTTAAAATATGGTATAAGAAGTTCTGTCTGGTACAAAACACTTTACCAAACTCTTTGACACTGAACTAGTCACTTAATCTTTCTGTACCACATTTTCCTAAACTGCCAAATTACAGTTATGGATTAGAGGGCCTTTCAAAAAGAAGACAAGAAGCCTCAAAATATCAAATTATTATTCTAAAACCTTCTGAGAATTAATGTGATAGGTAAGTTCTAGCACAAGAGTTGAAAATGGTAAGGTCTATGTCTACAATAGCATTTCCCAAAGAATGTGTTTAAAAATCCTACTTCTACGGGATGTCCCCTAAAATGAGAGCTCTAAGGTCAAATGTCTGAAAAGTGCTGTTTTTCTTTACCATAAGACTTTTCAGAACTTTTAATATGTTAGTTAATAAACATTGTGACTATCTAATGCAAAAAATTTGATCTTCTTTATATGGAGCTAGTTTTGTAGAATTTAGTTTGGACAATAATGTTTTAGATCAGTAATTCCCATATCCCAGCTGCTGGAGGGTGGCAAAAGAATCATCTGGTGTGCTATTAAAACAATGATTGATAAACTACATCTCAGACATACTGGGGAGGGGGGGTAAGGAACCCTGTATTTAAGCTAATAAGCAAACAAACCCCAAGTGAAATGTAGCAAAATAGTTCATAAAAGTTGAAAGGCCACATAAATACCAAGCAATATAAAAAATCATATTTAATAGTAATCCAAATAATACTACTTAATCCATGAGAGAAAAATACATGTATACATTTTATGAAAAGTACCAAAATATTGGCAGTGTCAGCAAATTTAAATCTGTCAATATAACTAATGACTACTTTGTAATCTCAAAGATGAATTACCTCAATTAGGAACTGACCATTAAGTTGCAGTGATTCTCACTCAACCCTTTACCTGTGTGTTTCCTCGCGTCCATTTTTTCTCCGACCAGAGTCAATGGCCTAGGGCCATTTCCTTAAACAACCCCAGGGGGTGCCATTCACACAGAGTACAGTGTGGAGGGTGCTCCCAGATCTGTGTCATGCAGCAGCCCTGACAATGACACATTTAAAGGCCTGAAAAAAGTACCTACTTATTGTTATTCATAATTACACATTTGTTCCATGCTTTAGCTCACTAAGTATTTTCAGCTGAATTATCTGCTTCTTTCCTCACAAAAAAGAGAAGTATCTTGCCCAAGCAAATAAGTAGTGAACCAGGATTCAAACTCCTGCTTAATCTAGCTCTGGGACCACTCTTTTCACCAACACATTTTACTGCTAAGACAGACAGTATCTTCCCAAAACAATGGGGACAAATGTCAAATTTTAGTTAAAAAATGACTACTTTCCATAAAGCTGGGATCTATACTTTCCAGTAGAAAAGGACTCAGGAGAGACACAGAATCAAAATAAAGAGTCAGCAATGTTATTTCCTCCCTCAGTACATTACCTCTTTGATGCGTTTTACTAAAGCATTCTGATCAAAAGCAACGGCTTCTGCACACTGATGCAGGTGATCCTGATAGCGGAGGCAGAGCTGCAACACCTGCTGAGAATCCAATTTCTCCAACTTGGTATTTGTTGGGGAAGTCTGGCCACTCAACAGCCCTTCAAAGCAGAAAAAAGAATGAAATGAAAATTACCACCAATAAACTTGTGAATCAAGTTAATAAGTTTACTTAGGATAGAGTAAGAGACTGAAATTTAACCTTGCATCTCTTGTGTTATGTGATAGGCTAATGACAATCACAGCAACTAAAATTTATGGAGCATCTATTATGTGCCAAGTACTTGGCCAAGTGCTTCCTGTGCATTAATTTTCATACTCACAACTGCCCTGGAAAGTAAGGTATTATTAGCCCCATTTTACAGATGAGGAAACCAAGACACAGAGAGGTTAAAATAACTCTCCCAAAGTCACATAGTAAGTGGGTTCTCCAAGACAGAACTCTGGACCTTTCCTTTATGTGACGCTACTTCAAGGTATCAGGAATATAAATCCCTCTTTGATTAAAAGCTTTGGAATGAGAAGCATTCCAAAACTTCCCATGTATGAGGTCCTGGGTTCAATCACTGGAACCTACTGAGAAAAAAAAGAAGAAAGCTTTGGAAAATATAGTTAATTTCTTTCTTTTTTTTTTTTTTT
>JAQZBX010058425.1:0-17747 GCA_029593785.1 Cabassous unicinctus
CTTTTCCTTCAGAACCTGTGGAGACATTGTTAATGCTTCCTATACTTCTTTTGCTCTTTCTTCAGTATCATGGGAAGAGTGCTCTGACCCATACCAAAAGTTTTCAGGGAGCCCTTATGAAGTCACAAGGCAGAGGACAGCTCTCCAGGGCTCCCAATGATGAAATTATGAAAATGCTTCTCACAAATGGGATCTCAGGACTTGGCTTTCCCTGAAGCTTCATGACAGGGAAAATAGATAGCTGAAAAAAGGGAGAATTTCACATTTAAAACATAGATGCCATGGATCACTCAGTGATACAGTGTAAACAGTAATGGATTCCCAGTGACCAACAATGAGGAGATATATTAGTTTATTTCCCTCTGATCTAATTATGCTGTATAGGCTTCAATATGTAGCCTTACTGACAAGAAGTATCTGAAAGAAAATTTAACTAGCAACATTCTATTCCAGAATAAAAGCAAAAAACAGAAGACTGTGATTATACACGTTCAAATATCTGTGTTGTTCTTCACTTGTCTTGGAAGTAATGGAGATGTAGACCAAGTAACTGCATAATGTTTTAAAAATGATTTTAGATATTTCTAGAATCAGATACCATATACTTCCTCAGTCATTCATTTAGCACATAGGAGAGATGACTATAGTTTGAAAATTAAAACCAAAAAATAAATATAAATTATTTGAAATTTCTCTATTTCATTGTTGTGTTATTTTTAGTTTTTTAAAAATAATTGATTTTGAATTAACTTTCTTTCCCTACCAATTCCTTCCTAAGTTAAAATAAATCTGAAGAGTCTGTAAATCTAATTTTCTTTAAGGTAGAATTAAGTAAACATGATGTGCCTCAGAAAAAGGAGAGGTATTATGTCCATGGAATAAGGTTCACCTGAATCTGATGTCAAATCTACATGTATTCTTTTCATACAGTTAATTTAATTTTTATGTTTTTGTGATTATGATATTCCTTTCATAAGCAGAATAAGAAATCTCTTTAATCCTTGGTGTTACATGAATAACATAAATTTTAAAGTTTTACTTAGAGTATTAGGGAATCAACATCATGATATATATTTAGGAAAACAATAGTCCAAGATCTTTCATCCAAGAAGTTTGCTTAAACTATAAATTATAGGCATGTTGCTAGCCAAAATGTTTTTTGATACTGGAATAGCCTGCAAATATTACAATTTTATTTTTCTTACCCTGAGAAATATGGCAAAAGCCTTAGCATTTCTTAGAGGATGAATAAAATACAGCATTGTATAGAAATACAACTAAAATATTCCCTAACCACACTAACATTACTTGAAATTTTAAATAAGTGTAATTCATAATAACTATTATATATATCTTAAAATATTACCTGATTTTTTGACAGTACATCATAGCAAAACTTAATACTGTGCTTTAAATCTGATATATTTTTCTTCAGTTGAGCTATATTTTTCAACACTTCCATAAAGTTATGAAACAAGAAATGAACTCACATGACTCCATGCTTTATTCACCTATTTTTTCATTGTGTTATAGGTGTATTCAAGTTTGCAACTTTACCACAGGGACTTTTTTAAAAATAAAAAAATTAAGATATTTTCCATACATGATCTTTTTATGAATACAAAGACAATTTTTGCTTTACACTTATATGATTTTTCTGGCACTAAAACGCATGTATTCTATTATGTCTATTGATTAAATTTGTTTGCTTGACTATTCCTAACTACTGTGGGAAATAGGTGGACAAAACTTTCTTAAAACAAACAAGGTGATATTTAGGGAATTAAAATGCATATTTAAAAACAATTTTTCTTTCATGTAAATTTTGAATACTACTCATTGTTTAGTTTTCTGAACATAGAGCTTAATCCATGTACTGATCTCCTACCAACCCCTAAATGATTGTATATATTAGGAGCTCATTAAATTAAAATTATACAGACACCTTTGTCTCAACAGAGATACTTATATAGTGAAAGAACTCCCTAATTCCTCTCCTCTGACTTGCTTTACACTGTTGATCTCTCATCATACTATTATGATGGGACAATGTCATGTACTTCCATGTAATCACATTACATGTATTAGTGTGGATTTTGGTCTTTTAAATCAATGTGCTGGTTTCAAATCACATTTGATTTGAGTGTTGTAACTGTGGAAAACCTACTTACTTCCTCATTTTTTTCATTTGTAAAATGCGTATCATTGAAATATTTAGCTTGGAGATTTATTTTGAAAATTCATTGAGATAATCCATGTTTAAAATGATGCCATTTTTTCTTCAGCCTACACTTCCTGTTATTGTAAAGGATCCATTATTGTCATTAAAAAATGAACATGAGAATATTAATTCTTGTTTTTCAACTTCCTACACTTTTTGGGCTTTCTTGATTCATTGCAGATTAGAGAAGATGAAATATGGTTGTAAGAAACCAAAAGACAGTGAGGGAGTTCATTTTCCTTGATTTTCCAGTGTTCCCCATCCACAGTTCACATTATTTGTGATGTTTCTCATTGTGTACCTGCTCTCCCTCACAGGAAATGCCCTCATCATTTACAGTGTTCTCATGGAATCCACACTCCAGACACCCATGTACATTTTCATAGGAAACTTTTCCTTCTTAGAAATCTGGTACACTACAGCTACAGTGCCTAAACTGTTGGCTACCTGCCTGTTACAAGTTGTCACCATCTCTGTTTCAGGTTGTATAACCCAGTACTTCTTCTTTTTCTCCATGGGGGCTACTGAGTGCTTCCTGCTAGCTGTGATGGTTTATGACAGGTACCTGGCAATATGTAGCCCTCTACGCTATGCACTTCTCATGAATGTTTGGATTTCCCTATGGTTTTCAGCTGGATCTTGGATTGGGGGCTTCATTGCCGCTCTCCTACCTACCATACTTATCTCTCACCTCAACTTTTGTGGTCCCCAGAAAATCAATAATTTTTTGTGACTCAGACCACATTTTCAAACTCTCTTGCTCAGAACATTCCTAGCAGAGGCCTTGGGCTCTGTTGTGATTCTAAGTTCTTTCCTACTTACTATGTCCTCCTATTGCCAAATTGTGGTCACAATAGTAAGAATGTTTTCCCAGGAGGCTTGGAAGAAAACTTTCTTCCACCTGTGCGTCCCACCTGACGGTGGACACTATTATGGCACAATCATTGTCGCTTACGTCCGCCCTCCAGCCAACAACTATTTCACATTTGAGAAAGTGGCATCAGTGTTTTACTATACGGTTACTGCATTTGTAAATAATCTCATATACACCTTGAGAAACAAAGATGTGAATAAAGATTTCAGGAAAGTTCTGGCACGAAAGAAATTACTCTTAGCTTGAAATATGCAGGCATTTTGAGAGACAATATGATTTTAGAGCAATTTAGAGTGATTTCCCTATATTTCATTTGCAAATAATAAGTATTGAAAAATTACTATATTATGAAATTGAACACCATTTAATAAAGACACCTTTCAGAATCTTAGGTTTCAGTTTGAATTATATTCAAATACTTGTTTTAAACATATTTTGTTAAATGATGAGATAGTGCAATGGCATAGTGATAGAAAAAGAAATAACACAATTTCCCTCTCCACAAGGCATTCCCAATAAGAAAATAATCTGGTTTAGTGTCATATAATGCCACAGGTGACTGTTTACATAAATTGTACCTAAACAGCATCCATGAAACAGACAAACAAAAGTCTGCTGAAGTGAGTTGATCTTCTATCTGGTAATTGGGTAATAAAAACTCTGTGTAACCCAAAAATGATTTCACTAAATAAACAATAAACATATATGATGAATCACGAACTATTCCTTGACATTGAGGTTTATTAAATTATGACAATAAACATATCTATATAACTATATATATGGGATTTTGTTAAAAATAGTCAAAATATCAGACAATCAGTATTTTTCTTAAATCATGAATAAATGGGCCCCCGTACTGGATTTCAAAATATTAGCAAGGGTAACATCGTTAATAAGTAGAGGGAAAAAAAAAACAAAAACAACTAGATAATACAAGAATGGGACATATAACATGGTAAATCTGCCATCAACTTACATTCCTATGCAATATGCAAATAGCCAATTAATTTAGCAGAAATTAGTTGAACAGAGAAAAAAAAATTGCAATCAATTTCCATTATTATGTATCATCCTCCTTTGTAAATGAGAGCTTTCCTATTTTCATTGTGCTTTAGCACAGATTAGTAACTTAAGGGAAGGCAAGGATGCTGGATGAAATAAAAACCCACCTCAGCTTTTTAAAATGAATGCTCTCCATTTGATTGCCTCCTAAACCCTCAAAATTCAAAATGAAGATCATCTAGGAGAGCCTGTGAGAAACACATAATATCTGGCCATATCTGAGATCTTATGAGTGACAATCTGCGTTTTATCTAGCTCCCCTAGGTGGTTGGTATACACATTAAATTTTAAGAAGTGCTAATTTAAGCAACCAAAGTTTTACACAACCAATTTTTCATGGGAGAATAGAATGAAATCAAGAGCTAATGGCATATGCAAATGTTTGAAATTTTTCTCATATTGAATTTTGTTATATTATTGTATGAAATACATTAAAATTATATTAAATATTTTTCTTAGTGCCTAATCAGTTTTCATTTTTAAAGCATTACACATTCATGGAGACTACCGTCAAAATCTTATTTACTTATAAATGAGAAATTTATGCCATGCATATTTCCTTAGCTTTTCATTTCCATCAGAATATCAAAAGCTATATGTAAAGTATCAAAATAATAGTAAAACATTTCAAATCAGAGAACAGCCATTTCTGTATGTCTTCCCAAATGAAGGGAGATTTTCTTACTGCATTAATGATAATAATCTTTCCAAGATCTGACCTTGGGGTAATATATGTTAATATATGACCATCTAACTCAGTGTTCTTTTTATAATGTCACCTCTCCTAAAACTCTGTTTCCTCCATTTGCTAGGGCAAACCTGGAGCTGTGGATGAGTGACCTGTATCACAGTCACAGCTCAGTGATCAGAAAATCAAACACAATTTAAAGTCTTCAAAAGAACCTTGGTTGTCCCATTCATTCATTTCATCTTCTTACTTTGTTTCTGTAAATTCTTAGAATATGATTTTTATAATGTGGTAAATCCAATAAGGGTGGTTTCACTGGAATTGGACCATTTGGTAATAAAACTAGTCATCACATTTTTTTTAAGGAAGGATGCATTAAAGCAGATGATCCTGAAATATGGACTGCATAAAATAAAATAAAATGGCTTTCATAATATAATAGCACAAAAGAAAATGCAAATGTAAGGAGAAAGGGCATCAAAATGAGAGCCAATTAATATTTTGTTATTTTGTTTTTAAAAGGAGACAGTATTTTAAGAAAATTCTGAAAGGTAAAGACAAGCAATATTTTGAAGAGTAGAAAATATTTACTTACTGGCTGTTTCCTAAATCTTTACATTATTTTGATATGCATTTTTTACCAACTGTGTTGAATCATTTCCTTGTCAATACAGGCTTTAACTGTGGAAGTTATCACTTACAAAATTAAACTCAGCTTTATTTAATCACCTCCAAAGGAGGAAAACTGAAAACCTTAGAATCGACCTTGTCTTCTCTTCACTCCATCACAATTCATAGTCATTCAGTCATCGGTCCTTGCTTATATTTGCTACCAAATTCTTTTGGAATGCATCAATAGATTTCTATCTCCATGAACCATACTATAATCTGAGATATGCATTTCTGTATTTTGGACCCTACAGTGATCTCTTCATGAGTCTGTGCACTTCTTAGGTCATCTTAAAATCCACACTCCATGCTCAACCAGATGGAATCTATTCTAAGAGTAGATTATATCATCTTCCTCCTTAAAACTGACTAACACCTCTGCCTTGCTTTAAGAAGATAAATTGCTCATCTTGATCAAGAAACTCTACATTATGTCTCATCTCCATGTTCTCTATCATTGTTGGAATTAAAGTCACATTAGTTGCCTTATCACCATGTATTTGTCGTGCTCCTTCCCTTAGTCTCCCATCAAGCACCACTTTCTTAAAGAAGATTCCCTGACCTCACTGAAAAAAACTCAAAGATCTCTAAATCACCAGCTCCCAATCACCAGGTACCTTTTACTCAATTTTTTCAGAAAATTTCATATATTCATATAATTTTATTCCTAAAAATGAAATATGTCACATGGTTTAAAAAGATATATATATAAATATATTTGATTACAGATAAAGATAGCATTTAAATATTTTGGATGTCCTCTATTTAAAAAATGTACTTAGTATTGGACATTCTATTTCCAATCTCTGCTATTTCTAACAGGATAGCAACAAATACATTTGTACAAATGTTCTAAACATGAACATGTATATATGTGTATGTGTTCACATGTATGTGTGTGTTTGATTAATTTTCAGAGTACAATTGTTGGTCCAAGAGAAAATGCGTTACTAAATTTAATAACTATTGAAACATTTTCCTTGTAGGAACTGCAAATTTTGAACCTCCAACAGCCATGTTTATTGTTCAATGGCCTTGTAAGAATGGCATTTACTCTGCAGGATATTAAGAAAAGTCATTTTCCAAATGTTGGAGTTTGCGAATTTGTTAGGTGAGAAATCTTTTAACTTTTTAATTATGAATATGTTTTGTATTTTACATATTTATTTAAGGGTCAGGATTATTTGTATTTAATATATATGAAATTTTTTCTTCATATACTTTTCTCGTTTTCTGCTGATATTGTAATTTTACTTCTTAATATCAGTATTTTTATAAAAATCTTTAATCCTTTGTCTGTGATCTGAGTAGCAAATATTTTCATTGATTGCCAGGTTTACATTCTTTATTATTCTCTTGCATGAAATATTTCCTTTTCATTTACATATAAAATGTTTTATTTGTCATTTATATTTTAAATCTGAATCAGAAATACTTTCCTTAACCAATGTTTCATGGGATTCCCTGTTTTCTTCTAGAAATCCACTATAAAAAATACAAAAAAAAATCCTTAGTTTATCATTTTGTTCTGATAATCTAGTGTGTGGTGTGAGGTGTAGATCATATATGAATACATGTGATAAACAATTATTCATCCAAACATCATAAATCAAATAGTACATGATTATCAAGTATTATATTCTACCTATATGGGACCATAATAAATAATTATGCTATGTTCCATTAATATTTCTATTCAACTTTTATTTGCTCACATTTTGATAGTTTATTGTACTTATTGATAGTTCTTAGGGTAAATTTTGATTCATTTTTCTTATTCTTCTTAGATTTATTGGTTACATTTAACTTTATATAATTACAAAAGCAGAACATTTATGTTTTGAATTTATATTTAATTGAGAATCATATGAAAATTTTCAACTAATTTAGGGTGAATTGATAACTTTAAGAGAATGAAGCTTTCTTTCCAAAAGGAAGACCTATAATTTCTCAAGAATATTCTCATTTACTTCAAGAGGACCTTATCATTTCACTCTTTTGTCCTAAATGTATTCCTGAAAACTTCATTTTACTTATTGTTTTATGAATGAAACTTAACTTGTATCATTTCTTCTAAATAAGTATTTCTCCTAAATATGCTGTTGATATCTGCATATTAAATAACCAAATAACCACCTTACTAAATCTTCTCACTTCTTTGAGTATTATTTCAGGTGATTAAACTGGTTTCAGAGAGACAGTCTTAATATCTGACCCATTTCCACTTCTGACAAGATAAAAGAGGAGTTTTCAACCTACTCTCTAAGATACCCTATTATTCCCCATTCTGTCCTGTTTCTCAGAAAGGTTGTTTCCATTTTTGTTTGTTTGGGAATATAATTTTTTGTAACTTCTTTTGTTACAGAATATTTTTATGCATATATAATTTTAATTTGACATTTTTTCTTGTTAATACAGTCCAACATTTGGACATATCACATCATAGTCATGAATTTTTATGGCTTTATGAATTGAATTTTTATTTTGGATTCTTTTAAGATTTTTTTCTATTGGTCATCAGTTTTTCTTCAGTTTAATTTAATAGAAATTTATTTTTCATGGATTCTCACAAACTGAGCACCCCTGTGTTACTAGCAGCCAGATGAATCAGTACATTATCCCTTGAACTCCAAAATTCCTTTCTGTTTTCCCTTCCAGTGACTAACTCCACCACCCTTTCTGGCCCCATCCATTGAATACTCCCCTGACTTCTAACAGCAAATATTATTTTTGCTTGTTTTTGAAATTTATATTCGTGTAATTTTACAATTTTCACTGTTGTGTGGGACAGGAGAGAAAAGATGGCCATCACAAAGGGCCTTGTAAAGTTGGCATTGATCTTGGAAAGAAAATCCATGCCCATAGCTGGCCTGGGTTATAAACTGAGTCCAAAGAGGTTTAAATTTATGAAATTTGTTAAATTAAGCTGCTTTCTTGTGATGATAATAGGGTATTTCTCTCATCTTATGTTAAGATGTAATATGTGTTCATTATGTAATTTGATTTTTAAAGTTAAATAATCAATCTTGCATTCCTGAAATAAATCACAATTTCTTCCTCAAATATTTGAAAATATTATTGGCAATTCCACCTTAATGTGTATTTTTCTTTGTATTGTCTAATTTCTATAATTTCAAAATTAATTTATTAAAGAATTATATTATGAATAATATTTTGTAATGTTTCTTCTATCAGACTTGTTAACTTTTCATTTCTGGACTTTTGTAGATTTAATATAAGGATAATAATCATTACTATAAAGTGTGTGTTGTATCTTTTTATAATGCTTTTCATGAAATGGTATGTAATTTTTTTCATATCTAATACAGATTATTTGTTGTACAATGCTAATTTCATTAGTTTTATAGAAGGTTGTATTAGTTTATTATGGATTAGTTTTGACATTATTTTCTAACTTGTTAATTCATATATTTTCTTTAATAATTTATTTATTTGCATTTTGTGTTTAATTTGCTGTTTTTTTCTCACATTTGAGATACAAATTTATATCAATATTTTGCAGCATTTCTTTTTTAAATTGCAGCATTTCTTTAGGATGTTGCAGTAGCTTGAAGATATGTACACTAGAAAAACACATTATTTAAACTTAATACATTCCTGCAGGTGTGACACCAATACAAATGGGACCTTTTGATGAGGTTACTTCAGTTAAGTTATGACCCAACTAAATGAGAATGGGTCTTAATACTATCAGTAGAGTCCTTTAAAGGCTGAATGAAATTCAGACTCATAGGGAGAAAGCCACAAGGTACAGTCAGAAACTGGAAGTCTGTGGAACCCAGAGAAGCTAGAAGAAGCTGACATGTGCTTTGACATGTGACCAAAAAACCAGGGAAAATAGATTGCCATGAGGCAGTTTCAGGATGCCACAATCTTCTGGGAACAAACATTGCCTTGATGATGCCTTGATTTTGGACATCTCCTAGCCTCAAAACACAAGCAAGCAAATTGTTGAAGTCCAAGATTGCATGGTATCTGAGTTAGCAGCCAGGAAACTAAAATAGATCTCTAGAAGCCCATCTTGTCTTTACCCAAAGATACCAGTAGTACATCTCTCCTAGCAATGAAAATGAAAAGTGTCTCCAGAAAATGTTACATGTTTCCAAGGGTGCAACATCACCCAAGGTTAAGAAACACTTTTAGGTCATGCTCAGTTTTGCATTTATATGTTCTCTGTGCATTTAAGAAAATGAGAAATTTGTCATTATTTGTCATTCTATGCATGTCAGTTGCTCAGTTTTATAGGTTGGGCTGTTGAAAATTTTTATATCATTTATCATCTTAATTACTGACTTAATTGTTAAAATCTCTGTTTAAATATTATTATGGGCTTTTTACATTTATTTTAATTATTTCTGCTGTATATATTGTTATGGTATGTTATTAGATTTATACAAAATTTTAATTGATGTATATACTTGATAGACTGACCTTTAGTCTTTCAACGTATATTTAAATTCTGATATATTCTGGTTAACTTTAATCTCTTATCTGCTATTTTGTAGTCATCTCACCAAATTCTCCCCTCCATCTTTGTTATGCTTTCAAACTCTAATTCACAATTTCTAGGGCTCTCCTTCTTTGACTAAATGAGCCACTAAAGTTTAAAATACTGTTGTTTTCATAGTGATACTTTCTTCCTTCTCTCCAATTCCATTACAATACCAAATGGCTAAACTGAAAGAATTTGTTATCCTGAGGTGAAAAGTTTCTGACTTCCCAGGATGAAGAGCATTTTAACTCTCAAGTTTATATCATAAAATATGACATATCTGACCAGGATCTGAAACCAAAAAGAATAATGGACAAGCCAAATTCAAGTTCTAACAAACTCAGAATTAATTTCCTTGCATAGACAGAATTCATACAGCATACCCAATTTCTTGAGAGTAATTGACTAAAAGGTCATGTTGGTTTTAACATCTTACTGTAACATTAGAGAAACTTAATCACTATGATATACTTTCTAGAGGGGTTCAAAGCAAATATACACATGTAACTAGAAACCATTATATTTACAAGTATTTTTGTCTATTTAAATTTAAATAGCTATTCATCACACTTACAGGCTTTCACTAAAACACAACTGCTGATGATTGTGGAAAGATGGTGATAGACCAGCAGACAGAACTGAATGCTGTCACAAAAACAACAGAGAAATATCCAAAAGCTGTCTGAGGGACCTGCTTTGGGGATCAGCAAACCAGGACAGTGCTACAAAACTCCCAGGAGTTTAAGGGACAGAGAGAAGAAAAACCTGAAACTACAAATGTGAGATACCAAGCTGCTGTGGTGGCTGAAAAGGTCTCCCCTCCCTGAATCCCAAGATATTAAGCTGGGGCAAAACCACTGGCTCATTGCAGGTGACTAAGAGGGGAACATACATCTTCTTCCCTGTCTGCTGTTTCAACAGCAATTAGAGGGGTAGTCAGGGGTTTTTCTCCAGTGAGTTTGGCCAGCAAAACCCACTTTGAATCTCTGCTCTGAGATGCAACACAGGAAAGCCAAGATTGAAACACCTCCATGGATAGATATGTTGACTAGCACCATCTGTTGCCTGGTCTGGAAATTGTGTGGACTAAAACTGTTCACACTCTCTGTATCCAACCACTGGGAGAAAATTTGTGTCATTCTACTGAGTTCATGACCTGATTTTGAAAACTTAACCTGGACAATTTCAAAGACTGAGAATAAGTTGAACCAAATATCAAAGAATAGCTTTGAAAAAATATGCAATAGAGAGAAATTGGCCATTAGCGTAAATTCAACAACATATTCTGATGCCTAGACAAAAGCAAAAATTACAAGCCATACCAGGAAACAGAAAGAGATGGCCCAGCCAAAAGCACAAACCAAATATCCTGAAGAGATAGGATTTTAGCAAATTAATCAATTACAGTCACAGAACTCTCCTAAATCACTTCAAAGAATTTATAAAAAATAAGACTAAAGAAATAAAGAATATTAAGAAGACACTGGGAGACAATAAAGAACAATTTTAAAACCTGCAAAGATAAGTAACATTTTATGGGAATGAAAGATACAATGGATGAGATTAAGAACACATTAAAGGCACATAAAAGCAGATTTGAATTGCTTGGTGACAGAATTAAGGACTAAAATGACAGAACATCTGACCTGGAAAAGACAGGAGAACAGAAAGGGAAAAGAATGGAAAAAATGGAGTAGAGCCTCAGGGTATTATTGAATGCCAAGATGAACTGCACAAACATTTGAATTATTGGTGTCCCTGAATGAAAAGTGAATGGTAAAGACAGAAATAATATTTGAGGAAATAATGACCAAAAACTCCCCAACCCATAAGAAGGACATAAATATCAATATCCAAGAATGAAAATACATCCCAAAATAAATAAATCTGGATAGACCTACCCTAAGACACCTATTATTCAGAAGGAGAAATATCAGAAGTGAGAGGATTCTGAAAGCAGCAATAGAAAAGAAAATCATTACATATAAGGGAAACTCGGTAAGAGTAATTACCTACCTCTCATCAGAAACATTAGAGGAGAGAAGAATGTGGTACAATGTATTTAAGGTACTGAAAGAGAAAAACTGTCAGCCAAGAATTCTGTATATGTCAAAGCTGTCCTTCAAAAATGAGGGTGAGTTCAAAGTCTTCACAGAAAAATAAAACCTGATAGAATATGTCACCCGAAGACCAGATTTACAAGAGATACTAAAGTGGGTGCTGCAGCCTGAAAACTAAAACCAAAAGTGAGTGATGTGGAGAAGAATTTAGAAATAAAAATATTTAGGAAGAGTAAACAAAAGGCTAAGAAGACAGATAGAATTTAGAAATGAAAATGTTTAGGAAGAGTAAACAAAAGGGTAAGTAGGACAGCAGAGAGCCAAAGGACAAAGTGGATGAAGTAAGTAATGCCTTTAGAGTTATAAATTGAGTGTTAATGGATTTATTTCCCCAATCAAAAGACATAGAGTAACAGAATGGATTAAAAAATATGTGCTGTCTATATGTTGTCTGCAAGAGACCCACATCAGGCTTAAGGACATAACCATTTTAAAATTGAAAGGTTGGAAAAAGGTATTCCATGCAAATGGTAAACAAAAAAGAGCTGGAATAGACCAGATGAATGTAAAATAACAACATTATATTATATGAACAATAATTACTCAGCACAGCTAGCAAATTGTTCCTGTGATCAGTTTTCTGCCGTTTTTTTCATACATAATAAACACTTGATTTAAATGAGGAGAACTGGAGAAGAGATATATTTTTGGGTACTTCATTTTTTTAACCCTTTCATACTCATACTCTTTAATTAAAATTACCTGTCTGAATTAACAATGATTTAGCATGGCTACTATTGAACAATATTTTAAGTTTTCCTGCCTCATAAAATTATGAGTAGGTAAATTGTTACCTTTTGGAATTCATTCCCTTAAGATGTGAATAACTCCCAAATAAGAATTTGACTATCTAGAAAGAATTATGGTCTAAATGGATATTAAATAACTAAACCAATAATTTATTTCATACTTACAGAGTATTACATCCAATAGTTAGGCCTGTAATATAAAAATTAGAATTATGTTATAATTAATTTCTATTAAATTTGAATGAATATTTACATTTATAAATGTTTGTTGCTATGCTATAAAATTTTCAACTTTTTAAAAAATATATTTTTATTGCAGAATTTCTGAACTCACAAAAAAATCATATACATATGTGGAATTTCCAAACAACACCCCTTCACCAACATACCACAGTTGTGGAATATTTGTTACAGATTATGAGGTAAGAGCATCAGACTATTACCACTAACTATCTTTTTATAATTGATTATTTTAAATCTAACCTAGCCTTGCACTATCTTTTAAAATTTCTAATATCTTTAAATCTATTTTTCTATTTATTATACAATTTAAAAATAAAGGATTTAACAGCTAAAAACAAACAAACATTGATTATACACTTTGTATAGATCATAGCTATGTGGCTATATCTCAATAAAACTGCTTAATAAACAAATAAATAATTGTGCAAGAATAGCCAGAAATAGCAGCTATGTACAGCAGGGGAAACAGAAAGACTGAGAGGTGAGGAATTTCCTTGTTTGTCTGTTTTTTGTTTATTATTATTATGGAAATAATGAAAATGTTTTAATAATAATTGAAGTGATGAATGCACAACTATGTGCAAATACAATACCAAATACAATTGATTTAAGAATTTGGATAAATTGTATGCTTTATTAATATGTATCAAGAAAATTGATTTGCTTAATAAAAACACAATTGCTAATAAAGGAGTAAAGGTGATCATGGGATAAAGGTCTCTAAGCACTGGATTGGCTACATCCCACAAGTTGTGAATGTTGTATTTGCATTTTAGTTCAGATGAAATTATTCCTATTGGTCACATGGATTCTTTAGGAGATTGTTATTTAATTTTGAAGTGCTTAGAGGTTTTCTTGTTGTTTTTCAGTTATTGAAAAACACTTCTATCTGGTGTTAATACCTGAATTCATGTCATACAGGTAACTGAATTGAAATCTTGAAGCAGGGTCTATCAAGAAAGGCAGTAACAATTTACTAACCAAAGACGACCATACCTTAAGTGTTATTACTATTCATATAATGTGATTCAGGTAAATTCCTTTGTAAGGGACATGGCACTGGATTAAAGGTGCAGCTCCTTGGGCTTCAAATCCTAAGATTCCAATGCCTCATGGGAAAACAAGCCACCCATCCCAATTTTCAGTCAGTCAAATTCCAGTCTAATTAGCCACTTGAGGAGTACAGGAAATACATACATCTTATGATCTTTTAAATCTAAACATGGAGAAGGAGAGAAAATGCAATTTGGTAGTGAATTGGCATCTTGAAGTTACACCAGTGAAATAATAAACTCCTGTTCATGCAGGCCCTATTTCTTAAAGTGGCAGTTTTGTGAGTATGAAAATGTTCACATTATTCTAACCTCTGCCTCTAGATCTACATTGCGTAAAGAATGCTCTTAAGAGAGAGATGGAACTGTGAAATTGCAGATTTTTAGATGGTGAGCCAATCTCCATCCTTCATGAGTGATAACTTCCTCACCCCGTGGGCTTATCCCTTTGATGTTATTGCAGATAAGGGCAGAGGACTAGGAAAACATACATTACATATTAAAATATATCTTGTGGGTTAAAATAATCCCATCTGCTATTTTCCCCTAATATTAAGGAAGAGGAGCTACTAGGAGGTAACTCGACATTTTAATAGTTAGGTCTATTTTCAAACCAATTCAGTACAATATATTATACAAGTCAGTATCTGACAAGGAAATATATCTCAATTTCTCTTTATTTTTCCACTGAATAGAAGGATCACATTTGCTCTGTATAAACCAAAAAATCCTGATCAAGTTCTGATCCTTTCATTCTAATATTTTCACTTGATAATTGAAATACTAATTGAACCACTGTCTCTCACATAAAACAAAGCCCACCACCCTTTTAAAGGAATTAAAGAGTGGGATTAGATTCAAAATTTGGAAATCTTTCCAACAGAATTCTCAAATATAAGCATACACATGTTTTATTTCATAACAAGGTAAACAAATTCATCTTTAAAACATAGTAAAAATAAAATCATTGGAATTTCAGGAAAGTTTGCATTGAAGTGTGCAGGCAGGATTCAACTCTTATAAAAACAACAAAGAAAGGACCGAAAGCTGTCCCAGAGACCTGCTTTGGGAGTAAGCAGACAAGGAAAGTGCAGCACAACCCCAGGAGGGTGAGGGACAGAGAGACAAAGAACTTGAAATGACAACCATGATATACTACACCACCATGGCACCTGGGAAGTGCCCCCAACTCTATCCCTTAAGCTGGCAAACTGCATAAAACACCTGGCTCGCTGCAGCCAACTGAAAGGGGAACAGACATCTTCCTCCCTGGTATAAGGGATTGTAAAGTAAAAGGCAGAAAATAGTTTCACGTCAGTGAATTTGAGCATGAGCGCCTGCTTTGAATCTCAAGTCTGGCCAGACCAGAAACACTGGCAAGCATTAGTTAAAAGAAACACCTCTATTGAAAGGTTCATTGATGTTCACCATCTGCTGACCAGTAAGGAAACTGCAAAGAGAAAAACTGCTTTTAGGTCTCCCTTAGTCCCAAATCCTGGGTATAAATCTGCATTTATTTAGTGAGTTCCCAGTCAAATTTTGGTAATTTAACCTGAGCAATTTTAAAGATTCAGAATAAGTTGAACCAAAAATCAAAGACTCATGAAAAAAATAAAACTAGGCAAGAGAGAGAAATTTCCTACCAGAGTAAATTTAGCAACCTATTCAGATGCCTAGCCATCAGCAAAAAATTACAAGCCATCCTAGGAAGCAGGAAGAGATGTTCCAGCCAAAGGACCAAACCACATATCTTGATGAGATATAGAATTTAAGACAATTAATCAATGATAATCAAACAAAGCTCATAAATAAATTTTAAAAACTGGAATGAAATTTTGACTAAAATGTTAAAAGATTTTAAGAACACAATGAATAAACATAAAGATGAATTTGAAAGCCTGCAAAAAAAATTAACAGAGCTTAGGGTAATGAAAGACAAGGTGAATGAGATTTAAAATATATTACAGGTGACAACCAGCAAGATGGTGGCAGAGAAAAGAGCTCCAAGAATCAGCTCCTGCTACAGGGCAGTTGGTGATCACCCACAGCTATCTAGAGCACATGCTTGGGGGCTGCAGGAGACCAGAAGTGCATCCTGCAACATCTTTGAAAGAATGGAAGGAGGAGACTACCCATCTGCAGAGAAGATTCATAAGTAGAGCACTCCACGCCACGGAGGTTGGTGCCAATCCTCCACTGGAGGCACAAACCACCTCAGGAGCTTTTCCATGGCTGGAATTGAAAAATCCACTTCCTAAAACAGGGGAGGAAGTGACAGTTGTGCACCAACTTCAGCTACTGATTAGTAAATTCAGTAGGCTAAAGTATAATCCTAAGAAGAGCAAAGGTTTGAACTTCCCCAAGTCAGAAAGAGGCTGGTGGCTGCCATCTTAACTCCACACCTGACATGAGGGGAAGCAGGGCTGACTTATAATCACAGTGCTGGTAGGGACTGGCTTTTTCCATGTAGAGCAGATTGCCACTCTTGCCTAAGCCCCAGGTCCACCTTGGGCCAGGAGAAAGCTGGGGGGAACTACGCCAGCCTCTCTGGGAAATTACAGGCTGTGCCACGGAGGCCGGTGATCATTCTACTTTGGCAGGGCAAGCCACCCCAGGAGCTTTTCTGTGGCAGGAATTGGAAGCTCCATTTCCCAAAAACAGGTGAGGAAATGATGGTGGGCCACTGATTTCAGCTACTGATTAGTAAATTTGGCTGACTAAAGTATAACCCTAAGAATAGCTAAAGTTTGAACCTGTCCAAGTCAGAAGGAAGCTGGTAGCTGCCATTTTGACTCCAACCCCAGCATCAGGGGAAGCTGGGCTGACTGAAAATCACAGTGACAGTAGAGATCAGTTTCTTTCACCCAGATTGGCCTCCAGGCTTAGCCTAGGCTTCAACCCCAACTCTAGCAGGGAGGAAGCTGACAGGCCCTGCACCAGCCTATCAAGGTAACTGCGAGTATATTTATCTGACGCAGACTGAATAATCAAATGTCTACAGGTGCAACTGTGGTCATCTTGGAACCACACTGCATAGATTGCTGCCCATATCTGCAACTCCATCCCTCCCCAGGCAGGGGAGAAAAGGGCATGAAGCTTCATCAGTCTCTCTGGGCAACTACAGACTAGGCCTGCATGAGTTGGATTATTCCACACAACTGTGGCTCTGTCCCCACCCCCGGCAAAGGAGAAAGTTGGGAGAAGCATCATTGGTCCTTGGGGCAATGAGGGTAGCTTGAGCCTCCACAGCTTATAGCACCAACTTCTTCCTAGGGTACTACTAGAAACCAGCAAGGGAGAAGGGCAGGAAGTCCTAAACTAAAGAAAAAAACGCACCCAGAATAAATACTCTACTAAGCCAGATGCCAAGACACCAACAAAAAATTACAATCCACACCAAGAAACAAGAAAATATGGCCCAGTTAAAGGAAGAAGGTAAGCCACTAGATGAAATAAAGGAGTTGAGACAACTAATCAGATATGTTCAAACAAATCTCCTTAATAAATTCAATGAGATAGTTAAAGAAATTAAGGATATTAAGAAGATATTGGA
>JAQZBX010058426.1:0-17744 GCA_029593785.1 Cabassous unicinctus
TGTAACAATTATAAATATATATGCACCTAACAGCTGAACTCCAAAATATATGAAGCAAATACTGACAGATTTGAAGGGAGAAATGTATGGTTCTACATTAAAAGCAGAAGACTTGAATATACCACTCTCAATAATGTTTAGAACATCTAGTCAGAAGATCAACAGGGAATACAGGACTTGAACAATATTCTAAATCAGCCTTACCTTTCAGACATATATAGGGCACTTCACCCAACAACAACAGAATGCACATTGTTTGAGTGCACAAGGATCATTCTTGAGGATAGACCTTATGTTACATCACAAACAAATTTCAATAAATTTACAAAAATTGAAATCATACAATGTGTATTCTTTGAACACAATGGAATGAAACTAAAAATTAATAATGATAATAGTAGGTGGTGATAGGAACACAACATTGTGAATGTAATTAAAAGCACTGAAGTATATATCTGAATGTGATGAAAAAGGGAACCCTTAGATTGTATACCATATATCTGCACTACACAAATAGTGAACCCCAAGTTAAACCATGGATTATAGTTAATAGTACAGTTGTAAAATATGCTACCATAAATTGTAATAAATGTTCCATTCCGATGCAAGATGTTAATAATAGCATGGTAAATGGGAATCTTGTATTTTACACATGTACTGTAAACCCACATCTTCTCCATTAGGGAGAAAAAAAGAATGAGTTGGCCTCACTGCTCCTGGAACTTCAGGACAAATAGTTTCTTAGCAGCATGCTATGCCTCTTCTCCTTTATTAACTTGGTCTCCAAGTATACCCACAAGTAGAAATTATTACCCACTTTATTTCCAATTATGAATAGGCATTATGGGCTCTATTCATTGACCATGGGCCAAGATATGCTTGCTCTAAGCACACCAAACACATGTGAAAACATGCAAAGTCACACACAAACCAAGCTACACATGGAGAGAGACACATAGACACATACACATGGGCATTTACACAGCACCCCGTGGATTCCTTGACTTTGGCCATGGCTTCCATGACCTTACTCTTGACTTGCACCTTCACCAGCTCCTTTAAAAACCTGCTTTCCTCTGTCAGAGTATCACCCTCTGTTTCAATTGGAATTTGTTTACCTTCCCATCTGGAAAAGACCACCTCCTCAATCAGGGATGCCTGGAGTAATTACTCTGTGAAACTTTCTTTCAATATCCCCATAGGGAGATGACCGGTTCTGGGGTTTTGATTTTTTTTTTCATTTAATTTGGCAAGAAGAGTCTATTATTGTGGGTATTTTTGCTGTTTTAGCTTATTTATTTGTTTACTTTAATATTTTACTAGAAAATTTATGGGTTTGCAGAACAATCATGCAAAAATATACAGAATTCTTTTATAGCACTCCACCACAAAAACCTTCTCTTGGTGTGGGACATTTTCTACATTTGATGATAACAAATTTTCCTTTTTTCCTTTTTTCTTTTTAACGAAGCTTTAAATTATATAAATGTTACTGAAAAAATATAGGGAATTCTCATATTATCCTACCTTCTCCCTCTCTGCACATTCCCCCATTAACAGCACCTTTCATTTGTGTGATACATTTGGTAAAATTGATGAGCATTCCTACTAACCATGGACTACTTTTGCATTTTACACCCTATGATTTTATAGGTCTAGACAAAATATATAATGGCCTATATCCATTATTGCAATGTCATATACGACAATTCCAATGTCCCCAAAATACCCCAAATTACAACTATCCTAACCTCTCCCTCCTCTCAGAATCTCTGGTGGCCACTACTATTTTTTAATAGCAGTTACCTTTGTAAGAATTGATTGAAGATTATTAAAATAATACTATCTATCAACCATAGTTTACATTAGATATATTTTTACCATATATCACCCTATTATTAATGACATATTAATATCATAATTTTTTTATGATTCATGTAAGAATATTCTTATATTTTACTATTACCTATGATCCATCATCTGAAAGAGGGTTCACTGTGTTGAACAGCCCTATGTTTTATTTTTATTCTGGTAGCTTGTGTGACCTAAAGTTTCCCCCTTTTAACCACTTTCTCCTATGTCGTTCAGTGCTGTAGATTACATTCACAATAATGTGCACATTATTTTATAGCTATGACTGTGTTTTGCTTTCATTGAATTCCTTGTCTTTTTACCCCAGAAAACTTTGAACACCTTGAAGGAGAGAGCAACGTTCTATGTATGTGGTTCATTTGGTGGCTGAGTTATAATAGTATGTGATTAAATATATATTTTGTGAAAGATTGAATGTAGACTCACAGGAATTTTTAATGATGAGAGAAATAGAAGAAGGAGGCAAATGTTAAAAATGGAGGGAACCCCTGAGAGCCTCCTTGTTACTCAAATGTGTTCTCTCAATAAGTTCAACTCAGCATTTAAGTGCATTATTTTTCCCTGTCATGTGACATGACTCCAGGAGATAAGCTTCCCTGGCACAGAAGGCATACTAGCAAGCACCAACTAGCAATGCAACTAAAAAAAAAAGATCTTGAACAAAAGGGGGAAAGGGTAAAGACAATTGAGTTTTTATGGTTAAGACACTTTAAAGTGAATCAGGAAGTTATTCCAGAGGTGATGCTTACATATCTCAATGACTGACACACTAAATATTACCTCAAATAGTGGGCCACCTGAGAGTTCTGGAAACATCCAGACACTGTAGACAGGGCTGGCAGATCATGATTTTGGTGGCCCACCTCTGGGTCCTACTTTGGGACTTATGCTTCCCAGTGTGACAGAGTTATACTCATTTGTGGTTTCCCTACATATAGTTCTTCTGTCCCTTCTACTTGAACATATAGTTAGTGCTAGAATAAGGTGTATGTCCAAGAAATTTAAGTCTTTTGGCTTCACAAGTCCCAATTAGGCCCTGAATCTAAACAGATTTGTAACACTTAATCTCTATTTCACTGTACTCACCCAGGACAACTAACAAGGAAATGATGCTAAAAAGTGACCATCCCAAGGAACAGAGAGGGTCTACAACTGCCAACAAGATGGTCCCATCCATCTATCCCATGAGATCTAAGCTCTATCTCAATTAGAGGCAGAGTGAGCATCACCATCTCAGAATACCCAGGATTGGGGGATGAACAATGGAATAGAGTAGACTTATTGTTATTCTACTATAGTCGTATTGTTATTCTACTGATGGAAGGACTTTTATCATTGATGTGGAGGCAGTGGCCACCAAAGGCTCTGAGGGGAGGGAGAGGAAAAAATATTTTTAATATGGTGGCACTGTTGGAACTTGGAATTCTCCTGAATTATGTTGCAAAGACATATACAGGCCATTATATGTCTTGTCATAACTTAAAAAATTGTGTGGGAGATAGTTTAAACTCTATTGTAAACTATAATCCACACTCACTGGCAATGCTCCAATATGTGTTCTTCAATTGTAACAAATGTACCACACTAATGAAGGATGTGGTTAATGTGGGAAAATGTGGGATGGGTAGGGAGTGGGGCATATGGGAATCCCATACATTTTTATGTAACATTTATGTAATCTAAATTTCTATAAAATAAATCTTAAATAATAATAATAAAGGGAAAGGGTGGATGTAGCTGAATTGGTTGAGTGCCTGTTTCCCATGTATGAGCTCCCAGGTTTTATCTCTGGTACCTCCTAAAAACAAAGCCAACAAACAAACCAAAACAAAAAGAAATAACTTTCATTGGGGAGGAGGTGTAGCACAGGTGCTGAGTGGCTGCTTCCCATATACAAGATCCAGCGTTCAATCCTCAGTACCTCCTAAAAAATGTTTTGCAGTTTTCCAACTATGGCACTGGGCCTTCCTTCCCTCATCTTCAATAGAATAGTCAGAGAGTTTCACACACCATGAAGCAGGGACCACTGCCCTTAAGCAGCAGGAAGCAGCTACAGAAGAATGACCATTGCCATTCAGCTCCCCCTTAAGAATAAGTGTGTAAACTCTCTGAAAGGGACATCGAGGCACGTTAGTATAGGAAATGTGAGAAGGCTGCTGGTCAGCACATAATCATGAGATCCCACCTGGAAACCCCCTGAGGGGAGGTGACTCTTTGAGAACAAAGCTATAACCATTACAAAAGAAAATGCCCCAAAGTCCCTGGTCACAGGGTCCCATTTGAAACTCCCAGGATCAAAAGAAGCCACAGACAACTCTAAACAGAAAGGCCAATGTATTGATTTCCTGAAAGACAGCAGGTGAAGATAGAAAGTCAACCAACCACAACAGCAAACAGCTGAGACCTCTCTTTAATATGCAGAGGGGAGAGGAGAAAAGGCTTAAAAAAATTCATGGAGTTAATAATTAGATTATAGGTCACCAGAAAATAGAAGTTGGGTAGAGAATGGAAAGCTGAGGGATAATCTGTACAGAATTGGTAAAAAGATTGTTTTTAAACCTTTCAAAATGAATTCATAATAGTGAAAGCATATGATGGTGTTTGTAAGTAGCAGAGATTTTTTATGAGTATGACAGTGGTTGAAAGTGAAAGACTAAGGTCATGCATATTACTGGAAGGAAAGCTAAAAACTGTAATATGGGACTGTAAAAGACAGTAATATCCCAAAGTAAAATAAGAATATAGTGATATTGCATATACAAGGCTGTTTCTAAAAAATATAAATACAAATATGCTAGAGAGAAGGAAAAAGAATAGCACCTATGCACTGCAGGGGAAGCTTAGAGATACTGAGAGGTAAGTTTTGTTTGTTTTTTGTATATTATTATTATTATTGGAATAATGAAAGTGCTCTAGGAATTAAGTGATGAATGCACAAATATGTGATGACACCAAATACCATTGATTGAACACTTTGTATGGATTTATGATTTATTAATATGTGTCAATATATTGGATACAAACTCAGAGGCTCGATGTTGCACATCCTACCATGTAGCCTGCACCCATGTCTCCAGTGTGTACTCTCTCTCTTCTTGATTCTTAATAAAAACTTTTACTGCCTCATTAAAAACATATGGTATTCGGGACATGCTAGATAAATGAATTTCATTTTCCGAGATGGTTGCTCATTACAGGGTCAAAATGATATATTTTTTGCTAATTAGTTATGATAGAATGATAGAGAACCACAGAAAATATCTCAGAGAAACACCCATACTATAGACACACACAAAATCATTTCAAAAAGTGCTTTGTTATGGTGTATGTTTATTATATTTGAGCTGTTTTTGTTGCGTGTGTATATGTGTATGTGTGTTGTCTGTATGTATGTGGGCACAAAAATACATTGCAGTTCAAATATAATGAAAGATTTTCTTACTCTGGGAAAGGGACAACAATTTTTGGAAACCAATTCACTGAAGGCAAGGAAATATTAAAAAGAAGTCCAGCGCCTGCTAATGAGAAAGTTCCTTGAATGTTGAGACAGCAGAAGGGCAAGGTTGGAAAAAGAACAGGCAGGAAGTATGAGAGCCGAGGCTCTTCCAGTCTCAAGGGCCACAGAAGTAATAGGTGTTCTTACTGTATCTGCATTGTTGTGGTCTTCATATCACTCCCTAATTTACCTGCTACTCCTGTGTCTGTCTCATATTTATTTAACCACACTGGTTTTTATATTTTCTCATAGCTGATGACACAGGTCCCTTTTTAGACTTTCTTTGATGGCACTCTCTTATTTATCATTCGTGGGCTTTGGGTTTTGTTCTGCTTTTTGACAATGTAATTGGAAAACCCAGTACTGGTCTGTACCTCGTACAGTGTGCAAAGAACTTCCTATTACTCTGATTTATCTTCTTCATATAATATATGTCTGAGGACTTTATGTCATGTGCACTTATTTCATTGTACTCTGACATCTCTAGTAAAATGTAAGATGCAAATGAGCATAAACTACACCAGGTTTGTTCACCTGTGTGTTTTCATAGGGGTTTCTGAATATCTGTGCATTTTTATAGTAACAAATTTTAAGTGCATTGCAAAGAAATAAATTAAATTATTCATCAAGGAAGCAAACAAGCTGGGTGATCTCTTGGCTCTGAGCTGTGCTGAATTGACCTCAGATGACCACACATAAAAAGTCTTGCTGTCCATTCCCCTGACACTTTCTTGCAGCTTCTACTGGGCTCTCAAACTCACCTGATGGTATCTCTGAGAGGAATGTCTCCTTTTGAAAATCCAAATTTCTCACAAAATGGTTATTAATGGAGAATGAACCTTTGTCCCCAGAAAAGACAGCAGGAAGGAGTCAGACACTGGTCCTTCAGTCAGACTTAGGACCGAAAAGAAACAGCCATGTTCAATACAGCTCAAGATTACAGAGGATGAGGGACAACAGAAGAGAATATGTTTACAACTTTCCTTTAGCTGCTCATTACTGTATTTCTCTCTGTCCTTGGTTAGCACATTTCTTTGTTGTTTCACCCCTGAGCCATCATTTCCCTTTGGGGTACTCTTCAGGAAACAATGAAAATGGTTCCTGCTGATTCTCTGCTCCCAAGAGACTAGGATGAATTAGTTGAATTCAGCTTTAATCACTCCTCTGCCTCATGGATTCTGATTCCTTGTGTAGTTCTAACATTCAAGCATCTTCTCCATCCTTTGAATAAATGTCTTCACCATGAGTAACATTGATGAAACCACCTTCACTAGGCCCTTGGATCTCCAGGCATTGACTTGGAGAGGATACTACGACTTTTCTTCTCTACAGAACATTATTTTCTCCTTTTCAAACAAGTAGAAACTGTGCTTCTTTGATATGAAACCCTAACCAGTACTGTACTTGGCTTGATGATGCTTCTTTCCAATCAATTAAGAATGTCCTACCTGTAATGCAAGTTTAGAAGTCCCATTTAAGAATTCATTTATAAAATGTTTCTTAACTCAAAGAGATAAATTTCAGTCCCTTTATGTAACATTACTTGAGCTTAGCAACTTTATAGGGATTTTCTCATTGAATTATTACAAAAATCAATTCTATTAAAGTAGTACTATTATAATTTTAATTCCACATTTGAAGAAATGGGTGGAGATCAAAGGGTTGAGTATTTGCCTAAATTTATAAACCAAGTAAGGGCAAGGGCATAGTTGGGAACCTTGTAAAGATGCTCCTGTTCTCAGTCTCTCAACCAGTGGTTCTCAACCATGGGTGTCTGGTCCTTTGTGGGTATATGGCAATGCCTGGAGATATTTATATTTCACCAACAGGGGAAGGAGGGGGTACAATGTCATACAGTGGGTAGAGAACAGGGATGTTGTTATACATTGTACAACATCTCAAAACTATAATGGATTCAAGTGAAAGCTTTCTGAGATACCTGTTTGATTTTTCTTGCTTTTAATATATTACTTTATGTATTTAATCAAGTTTGTTATTTTTACCATAGTAGCGTATATATATAAGAGTAACATAAAATTTGACTTTTATTAACTACAAGTGGAGCTGTTTATCATTTTGTTTGTAGATATTTTTGATCAGAATAAGTTGTAAACAATCTGCTGGAGGGCTCTAAGTAACTATATTTAGGGTAAATGCTCATATACAATTTCTTTGTTTCAAAACAATATTTGTTTTCGAACTTTTTTTTTCATTTGAAATTATTGAAATATTTCACTCATACATAAAAATACATAAACAAGTTTAGAGTAAAATTGTGAACTTACAAAGCAAATATGCATAATATAATACCCAGACATCAACTCACCACCAAAACCTTACATTGTTGTGAGATATTTCTTACAAATTATGAAAGAATATTGTGAAAATCTTACTTCTATCAACAGTCCATATCTCACTTTGGTGAATTTTTCTCCCAATCTACCCTATTATTATTTCTTAAATATGTATTTATATCAGAAGTTGTGAACTTGCAAAACAATTATGTCCATGTGCAGAATTCCCACACAATACCCCTCCATCAACACACCACACCGTGGTGGAATATTTGTTAATGATTGTGACTTAATATCATGAAATTATTACCACTCATAGTATACATTTGGCACACTTTTTCCATACTCTCCCATTATCAACACATTACATCTTTGGCATAGATGCATGAATATTACAGTAATGCTGTTAACCACAGTCCATACAAAACTCCAGTTTTATTTTTCTCATGCTAGTCCACATTCCCACTACCCTGCAATAGTGACATACATCTACTCTAGCTCACAAAGGACACTCTTGCAACAGTATCATCAACCACAATTCTCAACCACCTCTGGGTTTATGGTTTTATTCAATCCCTAGATTATTCTCTAGCTTTCTTTCAATTGACATTTGAATCCCTAGACTGTCATTTCCAGCCATATTACCATTTATAAACCAGCTGTTACTCATTATAATGTGTTACCATCATCTCTATACATTTCTACATTTTTACAGTAAAATTAATTAAAACTTCTACATATATTAAGTATCAGCAGTCCATCTCAGCCCTCCATTTATCTCCTTTAAGATTCCACCACCTACCCCTAGTTCTCAAAGATGTTTTCTGATATTTTCCTCTAGAAGGTTTATAGCTCTTACATTTATATTTAGGTCTTTGATATATTTTGAGATAATTTTTGTATAATGTGTGAGATAGGGGTCCTCTCTCTTTCATTTGGATATGGATATGCAGTTTTCCCAGCACCACTTATTGAATGATCTCTTCTGCTTGAGATTGGTGGGTTTGACAGACTTGTCAAAAATCACTTGACCATAGATGTGAAGATCATTTTCCGAACCATAATTCAGTTCCATTGGTCTATGTGTATGTCTTTATGCTAGTACCATGTTGTTTTTAACACTGTAGCTAGGTAGTATGATTTAAAGTCTAGAAATGTGAGTCCTCCAACTTTGCTTTTCCTTTTTAAGATGTTTCCGGCTATTCAAGACCACTTACCCTTCCAAATAAATTTCATAATTGTGTTTAATATTTATTTTTAAAATTCTGGTAGAATTTTTATTGGCTTTGCATTGAATCTATATCAATTTGGGTAGAATTGACATATTAATGAAAATTAGTCTTTCAATCTGTGAGTGTGGAAAGTTCTTCCAATTATTTAGGTCTTATTTGATATCTTATAACAATGAATTATGGTTTTCTGAATACAAGTGGTTTACATCCTTGGTTAAGTTTATTCTTAAGAATTTGATTCTTTTAATTGCTATTGTAAATGGAATTTTTTCCTGAATTCTTCCTTAGATTGTGCATTACAAGTGTCTTTTAAAGCCTATTTAATCTGATATAAGTATACCTATTATGGCATTTTTTTTTGTTATTGCATGCATGGAACATATTTGTCCAGCTTTTCACTTTGAGTGTATTGGTAGCCTTGTATTTAAGGTGAGTCTCTTGCAGACAGCATATACCTAGCTCATATTTTCTGATCAATTCCCCCAATCTGTATCTTTTGATTGGGGAGTTTAAGCCATTAACACTCAATGTTATTAACAAAGGCAATTATTATTTCACCATTTTAACCTTTGGGTTTTATCTGTCAAATTATATTTTCAGCACTCTTTTCAGACTTTTAGTTACTTTTACTGATATAATCTTCATTTCTAGACTCTCTTCTAAGCCTCTTTCTCCTGTCTTCTCTTTTCAGACTTAGCAGTTCTTTTAGTATTTTCTGCAAAACCAGTCTCTTGGTACAAACTCTCTCAGTTTTTGTTTATCTGTGAATATTCGAAACTTATCATCATTTTTAAAAGACAGTCTTGCCAGATATAAGATTGTGTGGTGGAAGTTTTTTCTCTTGCAGGTTCTTAAATATATTGTAACACTGTCTTTTTGCCTCCATGGTTTCTGATGAGAAATTGGCACTTAATTTCATTCGGTATACCTTATATGTTATACATTGATTTCTCTTGCTGCTCTCAGAATTCTCTCTTTATCTTTGGTATTTGACATTCTCATTAGTATGTGTCTTGAAGTTGGTTTATTCATATTTATTTGGATGGAAGCACATTTACTTCTTGAACACAGATATCTATGTCCTTTGATATGGTTGGGTAATTTTCTACCATTACTTCTTCAAATATTTCTTCTCTCCCTTTTCTCTTCGTTTCTCCTTCTGGGACATCCATGACATGTATGTTTGTGTATCTTTTCCTGTCATTTAGTTCCCTTATACCTTGTATATTTTTTTACATTCTTTTCTTCATCTGTTCTTTTGTATGTTTGCTTTCAGAGGCCATGTCTTCATGATTACCAATCTTTTTTTTCTGCCTCCTAAAATCTGTTATTATATGATTCCAGGGTATTTTTAATTTTATTTATTGCACCTTTCATTTCTGTAAGATCTGCTGTCTTTCTATGTATACTTTCATGTTATACTTTGTGCTCATCCAATATCTTCTTAGTATCTTTCATCTCTTTAGCCATCTCATTGACTTTATTAAGGAGATTTGTTTGAAACTCTATGATTAGTTGTCTCAACTCCCTTATGTTCTCTTGAGGCTCATCTTTTTTCCCTTTAACTGGGCCACATATTTCTGTTTCTTGGTATGGATGGTAGGCTTTATTTATTTATTTATTTTTGGTGCCTTGCTATCTTGCTTACTAGATGTATTTATTCTGGTTGCAATTTCTCTCTTTAGTTTAGTACTTTCTTGCCCTTTCTCCCTTGCTTATTGTGTAGTAGGAGCCAAGGATGTAGTTCATGCTATAAGCTGTGTAGGCTCAAGCTGCCCATATTACCCCAGGGTCCAATGAACTTCCCTCAACTTTCTCCTTTGCTGGGGGAAGGGAAAAAGCCACAGCCATGTGTAATAATCGAAGTAATGTAGGCATAGGCTGTATTTTCTTGGAAAGATGGATGAAGGTATGCACTTCCATCCCTGATTGGGACAAGGATTGTGCTGTAGTTATGGGCAGCAATCGATGCTGTCCAGGTCCAAAATGACCACAGTTGGTCAAATAGAATTCTGACTATTCAGTCAGTGCCAGCTGAATGTACCTGCAGTTACTTAGAGAGGCTGGTGCAAGTCCTGCCAGCTTCCTCCCTGCCAGAAGTGGGGCTAGTGCCTAGTCTAGGACTTCAGTCTGATCTGGATGGAAAGAAGCCAGTCCCTACCATCACTGTGATTCTCAATCAGCTTGGCTTCCTTGTACGGTGGGGGTGAGTAAAAATTGCAGCTACTGCCCTCTTTCTGACTAGGATATGTACAAACTTTAGTTTTTCTTAGGGATATAATTTAGCTAGCTGAATTTACTAATCAGTAGCTGAATTCATTGGCCAACTGTCTCTTCCCTCCTGCCCCCATTTTTGGGAAATGGAGCATCCAACTCTGGCCACAGAACAGCTACTGAGGCAGCTTGTGCCACCAAAGTAGGATGATCAGTAGCTTCTGTTGCATGGTCATTAATTTCGTGGAGAGTCTGGTGCAGTCTGCCCAGCTTCCTCCATGCTGGATATGGGGATGGGGTTTAGGCTAAACCTGCAATCTGATCTGGATTGAAAGAAGCCAGTCCATACCAGCACTGTGATTTTCAGTCTACACACTCCCCATCATACTGGGGGCTAAGGAAAAATGACAGCTGTCAGCCTTTTTCTGACTTGGACATTTTCAAACTTTAGCTATTCTTAGGATTATACTTTAGCCAGAAAAATTTACTAACCAGTAGTTGAAGTTGTTTCCCAACAATCTTCTCTTCCTCCCTGTTTTTGGGAAATGGAGCTTCCAAAATACAGCCATGTAAAAGCTCCCAAGGTGGCTTGTGCCTGTTGTGGAGGATAGGCACTAGCCTCCATGGCATGGAGTGCTCTACCTACGAATCTTCTCTGCAGATGCCTAGTATCCTCCTTCCAATCTTTCAAAAATGATGCTGGATGCTCTTCTTGTCTTCTGGAGCCACCAAACAGGTGCTTTAGATAGCCCTGGGTGTTTACTAAGTGCCCTACAGCACGATCTGACTCTAAGAACTCCTTACTCTGTCACCATCTTTTTGGTTGTCTCCAACTGATTTTTGTTATGTTGGTATTATAAAGTCCTGAAGAACTTCCAGCATACTGAGCTAGATGAAGTTTTGAAGTATGGCAGAATATAAGAAATTGCTTAATCTATGCAATTTATAACAACAAAATTACACAAACCAGAAATCCTCTTTTAGAATTCTTACAATGGCACAATTTCAACTGATATTTATTTTCTTCTTTTATTATTTTTTCTTTTTTATTTATTAGAGTCTCATGGGTTTACAGAAAAATTCTGCATAAAATACAGTGTTCTAATATATCTTTCTGTGATTAACACCTTGCATCGGTGTGATAAATTTGATAGGATTGCTGAAAGCACATTTTTACAAATTTACTCTTAATCTTGGTCCATGATTTAACTTAGGGCTTACTGTTTGTGTTATGCAGTTCCATGGAATGTCTTTAAATTTTTGTTTGAGTATTATATACACAACCTAACTTTTACCTTTTAATCACATCCAAATATGCAATTTAGTGCTGTTAACTGAGTGCACAATGTTGTGCTACCATCAACACCATCCATTACTGATACTTGCACACCAATGTTCAAGGCAGCATTATTTTTTTCAACTAAGAAGTCAAAATTCAAAATTTTATTAAACCGTGAGGAGTTATTTAGAAGTTACAGTCTGCAAAATGTTAGTTTTTACTTGGAAAAACCAGCCACGGTCTCGGTCGTTTTCTGCAGGAAGTACAGGGATCAAATAGGATCATGAATAAAATTATTGGAGCCGTCCTACCCTGCAACTTTTTTAAAAATATATTTTTATTTTTAAAAATACTTTAATTGCATTAATGTTACACAAAAAAATATAGGGATTCCCATATACCCCACTGGCACACCTCCCATGCCCTCCCACATAAACAGCATCCTTCATTAGTGTGGCACATTCATTGCAATTGATAAATGCATCCTGTGGCATTGTCACTGAGCATGGGCCATAGTTCACATTCTAGTTTACACTCTTTCCTACACAATTCTGCTGGTTATGGGAAGATATAAAATGGCTTATAACTGTCATTGTTATGTCATTCAGGATGATTCCCAAGTCCCAATAAAGACCCCCTATTATACCTGTTTTTCCCTCTCCCTGCCCCTAGAGCCTCCAGTGGCCACTGCCTCCATATCAATGTTGTAATTTCTTATATTGCTAGAATAACAATAAATATATAGTAGAATACCAGTAAGTCCACTCTAGTTCTTAGTTCATTTGCCAATCCTGATGATTATGGTATAGTGATGTCCACTCCTCCTCTAACTGAGAGGGGGCTTGGATCCCATACAGCTGATAGAAGTGACTCTCTTGATTGCAGTTGTAGGATTTCTCACTTCCTTGTTTTGGTGGTTGTCAATCCTCACCTCCTTGTCGGTTTTCTTGGGTGAATGCAATGATCTGGAGAGTAGGTTTTGCAAATGTGCTGAGGCTCAGGGCCCAGCTAGCACATGGAAAGCCCAAAGATTCCAGTTTCTTGGATGTATATCTACCAACTCCAATACCAAGTGTAGGTTTAAAAAGAGGTGACAGATGAGCTATGTGTAGGGAAGCCATAACTGAGTCTGATTCTGTCACTCTTAGGAGCACAAACTCCAAAGTAGGGTCCACTGGCAAGGCATCAAACTCCAGAGTTAACTACATGACTATAGGACCTGGGTATCTCCAGAGCTCTCAGGAGTCCCACTCCCCTGGAACACCATTGTCCAGTGGAAGCTTTCACCATAAAACTTTCCATCCCAGCTATGGCTCTTCACAAAGGACAGTTATATTGGTCAAAGGCTCCAGGGGTTTCTCCCACTTATCTGGGGCTAGGAACTCCTTTGCTGAACATGTATTGCTTCAAGGAAGTATTTCTGAAGAGTTTCAGCATCTTACAGTTCAGTTAACTTGTCAAGCTTGGCTCTCTGTTTGGCAAGTTTCTTTTTCTTTCTTGGCTTTTGCAGCCTTTTTTGGAAACTGTGTTCACTCCATTTCTTGCAGTTGAATTAAATAGAGTAGCCCATGCAGAAGTTTGCATGGGTACTGGAAGGGAGGCCGTTTTTCCAAACCACCATTTTCTTTGGGTAACTGAATGTAGAGGGCTGCATTGGACTGTGAAATGGCCATTGTCCACCAGCCCTCCAATTATGAAGATTTTTAAAATTCTTATCATACTTCTTATCTTCTATACATTTGTGCATTATGGGGCCACCAAACTGCTTGGCATTATGACAAAGGAAACAAGTTAAAAATCAAGATACATACTTAGATATATGTGGGATACTTGTCTTCTCCCAGAATGCACAAGAGGTGCAGAAATGGGCAAGTGATGAAGCTCTTTTTTCTATTTGTATTTATTTGCCTAGCAACTCAGATTCTGAGGAAGCAGCAAGATGACTTGAACAAAATTAGCAAGCAGGTAGCCATGATAGTTGTGTGATATGGCTTTCCATTCCTTTTGTATATCTCCAAATAAAATGTGAAATGAAGAAAATTATGTTATGTTATCTTCAAGAGAAAACAAATAACTGAATGGCTTCTTAACATGGACACTGGCCAATGAAAATATCTATTTAATCTGTGTGATACAGTTCTATTGGGAAGCACAGGACACAGCAGTCCTGGCATCTGAAACAGGACAGGACTGCTGTCAAGGACAGTACATACATAAGAAAGCAAAAGAGGTGATCCGGGGTATTGGGATTGGCAGGGTGCTGGGGTTGGACAGGATGAAAGCAGGAATGACTGGCAGCAGTACTCAGTACAGATCAATTCCCCTGGATCCAGCATTGTTCCCTCTCCCTCTTTAGGAAACATTACTCATAAATCTGGTGGTGTTTGTCAAATCATGCCTCTGTGACCATGCGTGCAACTCTATACTTACCTTCCTGAAGAAGTGACAAAATATCTTCCACATTCGTGGCAAAGGCCTTTGCCATTTTACAATCTCTCTGGCAGTGAATGAGCTTTCCTTTGCCTTTCCTAGACCTTCTCCAACACTTGTCATTTGAATTTTGTATTTTTTTTAATTTTTTGTACTTTTATTGGCAATGTACATTAAAAACAAAAACACAAACACACACAGACCAGACATTTTACCATATTCCACTACAGACACTCCAAAAAAGTTCTATTTATTTTGTTGTTTTGGGATATCTCTTGCCTGTAGTATAAAAAAAATTCCAGTCTTGTGGATGACATGAGCTCAAAAAAGAGGAGTGCATGTATTACCTGCAATGAAACCTGAGACATAATCAGTGAACAGAAAGAAACACAGTTTTATGATACTTTTTAAAAAAATTTTTTTCCAAAGATAATTTTTAAATAAATTTCTCATCATTTTTGCCTCAGGTTCCCACTAAATGATGTGACATCATGAGAAATGAAAAGAGAATCAATGAAGAAGATGTTTATGTATAAATACAGCACTTTGTTGTCTTCTCCCAGAATGCATCTGAAGTGTCAACATGGTTGATCTAGGGAGCTTTCTTCATTTTGGAGATACTTTCCTAAGCAACTCTGACTGGTGAGGAAGTTGCAACATGAGTTGAACAAAATTTGCAAGCAGGTAGTCATCCCTGTGTGAAATGGCTTTCTACTTCTTTTGAATAGCTCCAACTAAAATGTGAAATGAAGAAATATTTGATCTATTATTGTTTCCAAAGGAAATGCAAAGCTACCTGGCTTACTAACACTGGCATAACCTCTGCAAATATAAAATTAAGCTGAGATATACAGATCTAGTAGGAAAAGAGGACACAGAAGTCCTTGGGTCGGAAACAGTGCAGGATCCCTGTCAAAAATAGAAGATGGTATCCACCAGTAAGTACTTGACCTCATCTGTGGTGGTTCCACACTCAAATGTGTTTGAATGGATTCTAGAGTTCATTACTGATGTCTGAAGAAAATTCTGGTTTACAAGTCTGTCAAGAAAATATCACATCTTGTTTCTAAGCCCGATCACAGCCCTTGAAAAACAATCAGAGAATGAATTTTACCCATGACTGACACATTTGCAAGGAAACAAGTTTCCCAGCTGCACAAATTGAATGTGTCTTGTGAGCACTTATTTTCAGCTTGCCGGGTTGCATGCAACTCAGTCCTTCTGCCTTCAGGTAAAAAGGTTCTGCTAGTGTTGAATTTCTGAACACAAGTGGACATCACAGATTTCACCATGAAATGTCTGATTCTAGCATCCTGGCCTGTTGTGGCCATTCTGCATCTTTAATCTTGATCCATATCTGTGATAGGACTTCACTGGACCAACACTGTGACTGAGCTTCAACCAGGGTCTTGTGTTTGAGTCCAGTTTTGTGTGAGTTTAGCCATGATGGTAAATGCACAGCCACGTTATAATGTGAATGATAAAGTGATTTGGGTGGGGGTTGCAAATTCTTCCAATTCACAAACAGCACCAAGAGCATGATTTGGGCTCTTGGAGGGGGAATTGGCTGCTCTCAGTGGTGGCATGGGTATTGTGCCAGATTAGAAGAGAAATAAGGTATTTCCTCAGCTTGATGGCTGAGGAATGGTGCTGATGGCTTTTAACTTCCACATAAAGTTGCTCTTTATTCAAGGCTTGGGTTTGTAATTTCTCAAGAGGTGACCACACCCCCTAACCCTCCAACCCTGTTGCTTGCCCAGGAACTTGGGGTGTTTGGGAACCTACCACTGAACACGGATTGGTTTCACTTTTGCAAGCAGCCTATCTTTTCTTTTTAGTGGATAACAAAATATTTCTTTTATTTTTGTAAAATTAATATAGCAGACAAGCATATATACATTTACAGTTCCAAAGCAGAGCAATACAAATATATAAATTAATGCAGTTTCAAAAGAAAAGTGTAACAGCCAAATGATGACCAAATCAGTTTTGGAACCAACTTGGTTGTTACCACAGCAGTTCCATTTTCTTTTTCTAAATACCTGAGCACAATTTTTTAAAATCAATTTCTAACACCAAAGAGATATTAAATTCAATGACCATAGTATATGGTGCTCAGATTTAAAACAGCAAACTCAATGCTCACCCACAAACACAAATAGTAAATGTAGGAATGTCATTTATCAGAAGTCCTCTGTGAATACTTTTTCAACTGCCATCTTTTGGAGGTAGTGGGATGGAAATAAACTTCCTAGATATGAAGAAAGCAAAAAATACACATTTCTTTGCTTAATTTGCACTTGGGTAACATTCAACTAAGAGCTTTATTTGAGATGTGTGGAGGAGGAGGCAGAGGACAGTACTCATTTCCATGATGGATTTTCTTTCAATTCGGTAAGTTTACCACTGTGGGTTAATTTAATACACTACAAAACATTAGTTATCTAATTCTTATGAAAGTATGTATTACAACTAAGTGTTAAAAAAAAACGCTCAAAAGCTAGAGACTTCCTGTTATATGCTCCCTATCTTGGTAACCATAGCGAGAAATTGCTTAATAGGTTCCATGTTGCTATTAGGGCAATTACATAAGGATGGCTAGTAATGAAAATCCTGAGATGCATGACAGACACTTATTATTCTGAACACAATATTAGAGCCGTCCTCCCATACAAGATACTTTTATACATTGTGCTTTACAAGTTGTCACTGTTATGCCAGAAACCCATTACCTTAGTATTCTGATCAATTCTCCCTCAACCCTCTCCCACAAAACTTAACTTCTCAAGAATAACTTATAGAGGGTTTTACCTCAGTGATTTCTGCCATCAATTTCCTAAAATATTTATTCCCACCACCCCGAAGTTCAAAATGCAATTAAACAATGACATGAAAACGAATTTTCTGGTTTTATAGTCACATCTGAA
>JAQZBX010058427.1:0-17746 GCA_029593785.1 Cabassous unicinctus
AGGCCCTGGGGGGAAAAATGGAAGATAATGTTACTATATATATAGGACAACAGATCTTACAGTGATAAAAGGCAAAATGTCAAAAAATTTCAAATATTTTTTCAATATTTTTTATTATTGCAAATTTAAAAAAAATTTTTTTGTATTTTATTTTATATTTTTAAAACTATCATAATTTCATTTTCTTATTAATTATATCTATCTATTATATTAGCTTCATTTTTGAAGATGCTTTGGATCACACAAGGGTTACAACTGTGGCAAGGGAGGGTCACTGATGTGGGGTTTCAGTGATGGGGGATACATGGGAGGAAGTTCACCTGGACATACATATAATGTATATAAATGTTTTCAGATGTTCACAGGGCATTGTCACGGTGGGTGTAAATTCACACAATAACCGAAGGAATATCAAATTCCCATCCTGGGAAGCTCTTCCACTTTCTCTAATGGATCAGCAAGAATCCCTTGAGTACAGGGGCAAAGACTAGTGAGGGAAAATGGTCCATTGACGGACCCTTAATATTGACGACTATGCATATGAACCTTTGCTCTTGAAATTGAAACCTAGCCTAGTATTATAGGGTGCCTAAGAGTTGCCTCCTGGGAACCTCCTTTTTTTTCAATTGTGGACTCTCTCTAAGCCAAACTCAGCATATAAATGCATTACATTCCCCCCAGTGTGAGACATGACTCTCTGGGTTGAGCCTCCCTGGCACTGAGGCATTACTACAAAGCACCAACAAGCAATGCAACTGGAAAAAGACCTTGACCAAAATGGGGAAAAGGTAAAGAAAAATGAGTTTATATGACTAAGAGACTTCAAAGGGAGCAAGGAAGTCATTCCAGAGGTTATGCTTATGCACATCTCAGCAGGATCTCACTGACTGCCAAAGTAGATACTACCCCAAATAGCAGGGCTCCTGAGGGCTCTGGAGACATCCAGACACTATAGTCAGGGCAGGTTGCTCAGGAGTTTGGTACCTTGCCAGTGGGCCCTACTTTGGAATTTATGCTCCCCAGAGTAATGGAGTTGGACTTAATTGTGGTTTCCCTACACATGGCTCTTCTGTCCTCTTTGAACCTATAATTAGTACTAGCGTTGGTACATCCAAGAGACTTAAATCTTTGGGCTGTCCATGTACCAGCTGGGCCGCGAATCTCAACACAGTTGCAATACCTACTCTCCAGTTTATTGGTATCACCTAGGATGGCTAACATGGAAGTGATGATGGACAACCACCATACCAAGGAACTGAGAGAGTCTACAACTGCAAGCAAGTGAGTCCTATCCATCAGCCCTGTGGGATCACAGCCCTCTGTCAATTAGAGGTGGAGTGGACATCACCATGCCAGAATCTTCAAGATTGAGGAATGAACTATGGACCAAAGTAGACTTACTGGTATTCTACTATAGACTTATTGTGATTCTATCAATGGAAGAAATTATACCATTGATGTAGAGGCAGTGGCCACTGGAAGTTCTGAGGTTAGGGAGAGGGAAAAACAGGTCTAATACAGGGACATTTTTGGGACTTGGGAATGGTCCTGAATGACATTGCAATGACAGATACAGGCCATTATAAATCTTGCCATAACCTGCAGAATTGGGTGGGAGAGAGTATAAACTACAATGTAAATTTTAATCCATGCTTAGCGGCAATGCTCTAAAATGTGTTCATCAATTGCAATGAATGTACCTCACTAATGAAGGATGTTGTCAATGTGGGAAAATGTGGGAGTTGTGGGGAGAGTGCATATGGGAATCCCTTATATTTTTTATGTGAACTTTATATAATCTAAGTATCTTTTATGAATAAATAATAATAATAATAAATTTTTTAAAAAAGAAAAAGAAATGGTTCATGACCACTCCCCTAGACAAGGGATCTTAGGCCCAACTTCTCTGAAATCAAGAGATCTTTGATACCTTCAGAAAATCAGGGTTCTGTTAACAAAGAAGTTATGTGTAAGAAACTTCCTTGTTAAGGAAGTTACACATAGGCCTATGTCCATATAGGTCTACACACGCACACGCACACACATGCACACATATTTTACTCTGCAGATAGAAGCGTTCTTTAAGAAACAGGTATCTGTTTTCATACTAATACCCCATTTTTTCACTTGGTTTTAAAAGTAGTAGAGGTCTGATAAGTAATAGGTAATGCTTCTTTGATCAGAAGTCCTTCTGAAATTGAGGTTCTTTTGAAGATAAGGGTCTTAGTTATTTGGTTTTAAATATATATATATGATTTTTGAAATAGTTGTTATATTCTTCCACATTCCATCAATAAATAAAGAAAATGAAGAGCAAAGAGAAAATGCATGGAAGGAAATGATATGGAAAATACATAAAATGCATGTCAAGCATGTCAATCTCTTCCTAAAGGTGGATCATGAGATTGGATCTAAGCTTCTTAGCAACCAACAAGAAGAGGAACATGGATTAAGTCTAGGGATTCATAGTATCCATAAGGCAGAAATGAACTCATGGCTTATGGGAAATACAGCTACTCCTGAAAAGTTCTTTAGAGGTGCTTTGGCCCTGGGTTCTGATAAAAAGAACAATGTATAACCCAATGAATCACCTTTTCACTAGTATCTTTACAGAAAACACATTCCTGAGTTTTTCAAGGGCAATAGCCTATAAGGTCCTTCAATTTGAACAATAGCATACCACCAAAGTATAATTCAGTAAATACAACTCTTGTTCAGGGACCACAGATGTGGCAAATCCAAGCCAGGAAGAGGAAGGATAATGGAACAATATGTAATAAATCTATCATCCCCTCTCTCCTTTGCAAATTATTCTCCTAAATAAGAATAACAGTCACAGGAACTGTATAAACAAATCTATTGACCTCACCGTTGGCAATACCTTTGGTCAATCTTAGCTCAACACTTCTAAAGTTCTCAAGATCTAAACAAGGTAATATATTTTCTTAGTTCTTAGTTCTGTCCTTGTCTGATTTCATCACTGACTGAAAAACGTATTTTTATTTTAAATTTGATATATAATGAGATCATATATTCAAGTATTCTCTGAACAAACTAGGGTTGTCATTAAACTTTTTTTTAAAAAAATTACTTTCTTGAAAGTATTTCATAAAAATAAAAATTTTAGTCAGGAAAGACCTCGCTGGGCAATAGGGTATCTAAAGATTTCCTTTGATTCTGACCACTGACTCTTATGTCTGTAAGTAATTAAATATTTAGGGAATTAATTCCTCTCCGAACATTAATTTTCATCTCAGCTTAAGTGGTTTGTCTGTTTGACTTCATTTGAGATTACCTGGACCTGAATTTAGACATCACTTGGCAAAAGATGAAAATCCGTAGGGTCCAGGAACTCCCATTATTAATCACTATCATGGAGGTGACCATTCAGGCTGCATAAAGAACAGCTTTTCATTACTACCTTTGAACCTTCCATGGGATGTATAAAGACAAAAACAGGCATGATTTTTACGATATAGGAGGTATACTGCTGTTCTTTGATATAAGATTTCTTTTCATATATTAAGCATACATAACACTTTAAAATTGAGGCCTACCTTTTGTTTGTTTTTTGTTATTGTTGTAATGACTGCTCATTTGGAAGATGTTATTATTTATTCATTATACATAAATAGGACTCAACTTTTTGGATCCAATCATTGTCAGCTCATTTGTTTGTTTTCACTGATATTTACCATGGAATCACCAATAAACCTTTGAACAGTTAAGGCAAAAAACTACTATTTGGTTAGCTTAGCAAGATGGAAATGTGAATAAAGGCATGTATATTAATTTCTAAAGGTCAGTATTGCAGGTGCAAAAATGCAGGTGCAACTAATTAACCTCTTGAGCAAGCAATTGGTTGATTGCAGGTGCAATTAGAGAAACACAGAAAAAAGAAGGGGTGGTGGAGTCTTGTTGGAAATTTAATCTTAAATTGTATGAGTTTTCAAAACACATTGCAATCAAGATAAAAGTGTCAACAATTAAACCTCTAAAATTTGCCTTTCTTAACATCTCTTTATTTTGTAGTGGTAAGGAAAAAATACTATTTATAAAATCCATAGGTTTTTCATTTACAGCCTCTCTTTCAAATAAGTTTTTCATTCCTAAAGAATAATGTTTCTCTATACCTGACCATAACAGAAGTTGATAAGAGAATAAAGTTTGATATCTGGATCAGTGCTTACTAGCGTTTTGAGGAACTCAGCGTCAACAACAAAATGCATTTCCCGCCTCCCAATTTTGCATTGAAAATTATTTGTTTTTTAAATTAAAATAACAATATAGAGACTTACAGAAAAGGTATAGCTACATTAATCATCACCTATTCTCACCTCCCACTAGGAATTAGGAAGAAAAAATAAACAACAAAGCAAAGATACATTTTAAGCAAAACTGCAAGAAAGATATAATTCATAGGCTTCAAAATAAGAGTAAGGACTTCTAAAAGCAGCCAAAACAGGGCTAAAAAACTGAGCAGGAGGAAGTAAAGAGAAAAGAACAAGAATGGAAAAAGAGCCAAGTGGTGGCAGATCTCAGAAAATACCAGCAAAATATTTTCTAAAGCTGAAGACCTGATCATGAAGTGAAAATGCTGAGTATCTTGTGGACAATAATAGTGTTGGAAATTAGGTTGAATTGGGCCAGCAGGAAGAGCTCTCCTGGGTACCAGATAAGAGGAAAAGAGGAAGCAGAGTTACCCAAGGTAAAATAGTGTTGTATTTGCAAAATGTGTCTTTCACAAACCAAAGGAAAGAAGCAGTGTTTTGTGAAGCCTGGAAGGTGATCCTGGTACCATACTCTCCATAGGCTCTACAGGATCCTTCTTAAAAAGGCTAGTCAAGAAAAAGGCAACTCATTCAATGATGATTAATAAAAAAGTAGCAAGCACAGCATCAACACAAAGATATAAAATGTCCACAAAAAGGAAGAATAGCTGAAAAAACACAAAGAATTTTCACCAAAACATTTCCTGAAAATGTTTTGAGGAAGAAGATGAAAATTATAAATAAATATTTCACAAGTAATTTTACAAAAAGAAAAAGTGAAGGATAAAGTCATTGTCACTTTGAAGGAAATGTAAGCAGCAGAGATATAAAACATCAGACAAATGATAGCTAACCAAAAGTGGTGAAATCAGAATGAAATAGAAGGGAGAAATAAAATCATTATAAAAATACAGTGAAGAAGAAATTTGGTGCATCAGGGACAAAAAGAGTGTCGTTTAAAAAGAGAAATGAGAAAAACAAATGAAATGGAAACAAGTATAGAGAAAAGAGAAAACAATAGCAATAGAAGATATACAAAGGGTATCCAATATAAGCACATTTTTAGTATCCAGAGAGAACGACCAGAAAAAACAGAAAGTAATATCTAAAGATAAAATTTAAGAAAAATTTCAAAAGATGAAGACTTAAACAGCATATTGTTAAGAAATCCTCATGTGAAGAAAAATTGACTTAGAATGGTCAACATCAAGATACTTCCTAATAAAATTAAGGAATTTAAAAAGCAAATAGCTTTAAGGCTAGTGTTCAGGTTATCCTCATTTCCCCAAAGCAAAATTTAACCTATGAAGTCAGAGGAGCAGCACTTATCAGATATTGAAACAGGAAAATTGTAAACCAAGGATTTTATATTCAGCCCTGTTGTCTTTCAAGAAGAAAAACTATAGAAAACAGTTTTGACTATGCAAAAATACAAGGAATAAAATACTAGAAAAATAAATTTTAGTCAACTAATATATAACTAGAGAAATATTCTGGAAGTGGATATTACATATATTTTACAGTATAAGACCAAAACAAATGTTATGTTTATATTGATGGAACAATATGTAAAAGACAAATATGTCCACGTGGAAATAGTACAAGTATCAAAACTTAGGAGAAGAAAGGAGAAAAGAGTTAAAGTAAAGTAAATTAGATGATTATGTCATCTGCAAATGCTTGCAGTAAAAGAGAATTTAAAGCAGGCAAAATGCATAAGTGTATAAGCATATTTAGAGTATAAAAGTAAGCACTAAAATATTGTTGACAAAAATGGGATGGTGGCAGAGAAGGAGTAGAGTGGGAAGAACATATATATTAATTTTATCATTGTTTATGCCTAGAAAATAAAGAAACTACTGTTTAAAAATAAAAAGAACTGAAGTTATTATATAATTAGAGTCAGAAGGGTAACAACTCAAACCAAAATTCAAACCTTTCAAAATATCAGAGAATACACACACACACACACACATACACACACACTAAAACTGATCAATTAGTGGCTTTTAAAAATATTATAAAACTCTAAAATTTAAGAGAGATATGCCAAAATTAAGATGAAATATTTTGGCATGCCCCTAAATACAAATGGTCTTATCTTACCTATTAAATTAAAAAATGTTTTTCACAGTGCATCATAAACTAAGCTTATCTCTGAATATAAGAAATAACTAAAAGAGGAAATAATCTTATGTTCAATATTTAAAAAGCAATAAATCAACAGAAAAATGAAGAAGATATTAACAGAGTTCATAAATAGTAAATACAAATGGCTCTTAAACAAATCAACAGATATTCAACCTCTCTATAAAAAGAGAAAAACAAACTAAATCCATTGAGATGCCATTTTTACCTAACATTTGGCAAAAACCCAAAAGTATATCACATACTCTGTTAAACTGTGGAGATAACTTTTATACACTGTATAGAGGAATATAAACTGACCACTTTAGCAAAATTAAAAACAAATTGCAAATATATAGCCATTTTGATCTGACAAGTCCAGTTCTAGGAACATATTCTACAAATATTCTTTCTCTATAGAAATGATACATTACAAGTTTAATCACTTCAGCATTCTTTGTCATAAGGGGAATAATAAAGAAGGCTATCAATATAGAACCATTTAAATAAATTGTGATAAATACACAGAATGGAATAATATATACCTTTACAAAATGAATGGAGAAGCTCTAGGTACTAATATTGAAAGCCCTCTAAGATATAAGTGGAAAAAGCAAGATACAATGTATCATAAATATTACTCTAAATCAGGTGTTCTTAACCTGGGGTCTGTGAGCTTGAATTGAAATAAAAAAAAAACATTTTTGTGGGGACATGTTGTTGCGGGTATGATATATTTATTAAATAATACACAGTATAGTGTGCATTTAGTAAAGGGTCTGTGGTTTTCATCTGACTGGCAAAGGCGTCCGTGGATCAAAGAAGTTTAAGAACACCTGCTTTAACTCTGCATAAAAATGATAAACTTTTATACTCATATTGCCTGCATAACACATAGAAGTAAATAATAATGGCTACTGTTACTTTTAGGGGAGGTGGGGAGCAAGTGAATGGATAAGGGACAGATGTGAGAGGGCTAACTTTTCCCTTTGTAAGTTTTACTTTATATTTTAAATTTAACTGTTTGAATGAATTACCCATTCCTAAAATTATGTAAATATAAATCAGCTCTCATGAAATCAAAGTGGATGAGGGTTCTTTCAGATACTTTCTCTAAGATCAAGCAATGTGGTTTAATATTGAGAATTGTTCATCAGTCTTACTAGGATCTTTTCATGGTGGAGCAAGGTGGGACACTTTAATTATCTTCATGATTTTGTTTTTTGACCCTTAAATTTTCTAAGAGTTTGATGAGATATTTTTATTTGCATAATCTAGATAATGGTTTCTTTGTTCCACTTTAGATTATATTCTTAGGAAGCACATAGTAAGATCTCAGCTCCATGAAAGCAATGACTTTGCCTGTCTTGTTCATTGCAGCATTCCCAGAGTCTGGAAGAGTTTCCAGTACATAATAAGGGCTCAAAAAATATTTGATAAGTGAATGAGTGTGTGAAAGAGTAAATGAACAAGCATCCCTAATGCCCAGGGCAAAACAGGCATATGAGAGCAGTTTGTTTTTCCGTTTACACAATGTCCTATTCTTTCTGTTAACAAACATCTACCCCTATAGCTGGATTCTTATCCATGGGTTTAATTCTTGCCTGTGAGTCCTTGCTATTGCTGTATTCACCAGTATTCCCTTTTCCACTATCTATCTGATAATCCAGTACATTCAGATATAGTAATGAGGTAGGCCTAGAAGAACTCACTAGGCTACATATATCCATTCTAAGGAGACCTTGCAGGACACAATGCCCTCACAATTTAGTTTTCTTAAGAGATTACTAAAGATGGCAATTTCAGGTCAACTGGGATGAGAATAAAGTAAAGAGCAGGTGTAATTTTGGAGTGAATGTCAAATCAAACCTTTTATGCAGTCACATTTATTTTTCACCCTACGGTTGGCCTTGTTCAGTTCAGTTCTCAATACAATGACAATTGGTTGGTCAGTCTCAAGATAATGGCCCTGATAGGATACTCCAAACCACACAAGGCAGCTGATTATCTGCTCACTGACTGTTATTATAGGAATGAGACATAATCAATTTTCCTGAGACTCTTGCCTGTTAATACTAGGTCTACTCTTTGGTCCTTAAAATAAAACACTTTCCTCTATAGGGCAACTCTTTAAATACTCAGAGGAAGTTATCATATCTTCAACTCAAGTATTCTCTTTTCCCAGCTGGTCTTCTGTGCATTTTCTTTCATTTCTTTCCTTCTTTTATCCCAGACAAATGAGTTTCACTGATCACCAAATTCATGAGCATATACATTCTTAAACTTTATATATGAAATCATTTTGTTTCTATGTTTGGTAATGTGGCTTTAGAGACATTTTATATAGCCAATTTCATAAGGCCATGAAAAAAATGGTTGATATGAAAAATGCTAATGCAATTATGTATGTCTTTCTCATAAAACCAATTTCAATTCCTTTGCTATAAATTTTTGTCAAAGACCACATCAGTAGAAATGTTTTCAATCTGTAATTTTTCTTCACATAAATGCTTGAAATTTGCAGCTAATTAACAAAATTATACCCAAAATAACCCTGTAGTTCTAAATTTGTTTTAAGATATAAACTCAAGAAACAGAGAAGTGCCATTTCACCAGCCTATATCTAGTAGAAACAAACATTAATGAAGAAGTACTTTATTACCAGACCATGGAAATGCTCTTAAAATCAAATTTGTAAAAGAAAAGAAGTATGTTATTAGAGACAGTAATTATACAATAAAATCATTTATTACATATTTTCATGTATCCTGAGTGCTCCCACTAGATTACATGTTACATGTTTTCAAAAATAGTTTCTGTATTTCAAAATCTCTGTGTATAATGTCTTAAGGTTGTCAACAGTTTTAAAACAATAGACACGGTTGTAAAAGCAGATTATATTTATGATTTATGGGAAGCAAAGAAAATATTGTACTCCATAAAATGCCTGGGCAAGGACAGCTAAACCCTACAAAGGGAAGAATTCCTTTTTCCTAAGAGTGTGGTGCCAGCTAGTCAGCTAGTCTGAAGCCTGCCTGGAGGCATGGAGAAAAAGAATGGGGTCTGGCTATAGACCAGAGCTTTTCAAAGAAAAAGGAAACAAAGAGATAGTAATAGATTTCCTAGGCAGACAGACGGTACACTACATCCCACTGTCCTCCGGCAGTCTTTTTTGTAACTCCCACCCCTAAACGAAGAAAGAATGTGAGAACCTCTTAAAAGTAATCCTACAGAGTGTTATTGGGAAGTCTTTGGAATATGTTTTTATAAGCTAGGGAGAGAGAGGACAGAACGATCAAGAACAGGAAAGGAAAGGGAAAGAGATGGTTTTGGGAAATGAAAAATACAGCAAATGTGTTAAACTATGTTATACGAGTAATGAGCAGAGGACAGAAGAAATTTCTGAACTCTGCTGATACTTCCAGGTGGAAAAATAACAGTGTATTAAGATACTTTGCTAATATGTGCTAGAAGGATTTCTTTTACTCACTCTTGAATGTCCTAGTATGAAAATGGTCAGCACTTAATAGCTGGGCAAAAAGATGAAACCAAGCTTTGTATCTTGTGTTGATTCATACAAATTCTTATGCATGAATGCAAAGTCAGAGAGGACACCCAAATTGTTTTAATGGGCCAAGAGACAAAAGACATTAGGTAAGCATTTCACAGGAAATTATAAATTTAATTCAAGTAATTTTTGAATCTATATGTATTATCCTGATATGAGTCTTTTGTGGACTCCAGAAAATTATATTCTTAAGCTAACCATTCCTGTGCATGCAAACCTATTGTATGTGGGACCTTTTGGTTAGATTCATGTATTAGTCAGAGTTCTCTATGGACACAGAATCGACAGGAGATATCTATAAATAGTATGAGATTTTATAAAATTCTCTCACGTGACCATGGAGATGCACAAGTCTAAATTCTGCAGGCAGACTGTAAACTAGGGGCTCCGATGAAGATCCTTGATGAGTTCCCAGGAGATGTTGGCTGTCAGAAATAGAGATGGAGATTCTCTCTGAATGCTGAAATCACTTCCCCTTTTAAGGCATCCAATTGATTAGATAAAACATCACTAATTGCTGACGGCAATCTCCCTGGTTGATCGTAGATGTAATCAACCATCTATGCAATCAACTGACTGATGATTAAAGTCCATTAATGTCCTTGTATTATAATTAACCCAACTAATTATAATTAGTTGACCAAACAACTAGGCATAGTTACTTGGCCTAGTTGACACATTAGCTAACCATCACAGTCCACCCCTTGCCAACTTGGCAGCCATACACATCACCTTAAACCATACTTAGTCTCTAAATAAAAACAATAACAGACATTCATATATATATATTTCCACCTAACAATATTCAAATGTCCTACATTCAACCAGAAACACACAAATTCCCTACAGAAAAGGGTGCAAGTCTTTGGGTAATATTCACCCTTAAACTTGACATCCTTAAGTGTTATGACATGAAACTAATACAACTTATGTTATATAATAAGGGAAAAATTTAGGAAAGAAAACAAAGATATTCGTTTTATGTACATATACAATCATACTCATAAAAAAACAATGAAGACATTTATGACCATTACACTCTTTATTTCTATAACTGGAATATGTTTTTATAAGCTAGGGAGAGAGAGGACAAGTTCAAATTTATCACTACATTCTTCCACTACCCATTCCATGTTCCAGTTACCCTCAGGAAGCCCCTCAGGTGGCTGTGGGTCTTTGCTTGGTGGGGTGACCCAAACTTTCATTCCTTAAGATTCTGGCCATTGTTAGTCCTGCTTGGATTTGGTTGTTGCAATTTTCCATTGACTTTAATCACAGGGCATGGAAGTAATAAGAGATGCCCTGGAGGATCCTGTATTCCAGGCAAACTCTTCTGTACCCCCATTATATAGGTGCAGTTCTATTTCCCCTTGATAGGATCAGTCACCCCAGCCAGTACAGTAATTCCTCTTTGCCTGTTGATGCAGAGGCACGAGATGTATTGCCAAAATGGCCAAGTAGCAGCATTAAATTCCAGTTCAATGGAATCATTGCTGTGTTCCCTGGTGGCAGCACTCCTCCTTTTGAAACCAAGACCTGTAGACCAGCAGAACTTAAGGTCGCAGGGACAGGAAGCAAAAATTTTCCTAGTGGGTCACTAGGGGTAATAGTGAGTGGTGCCACTTCCATTTCCACCCCTTGATTCCTGGGCCCATGAATCCTGTTTATGGGAGAAACAGCACCATAGGATGGATGCCGATTCAGACTATACACAGCCTCCTGGAGAACATTGCTCCAGCCCTGCAAGATATTGCCACCTAGTTGGTGGCATAATTGAGTCTTCAAGAGGCCGTTCCACCATTCTATCAATCCAGCTGCTTCAGGATGATGGGGAACATGGTAATACCAGTGAAGTTCATGGGCATGTGCCCATTCCCGCACATTGTTTGCTGTGAAATAGTTTCTTGATAGACCACTTTTGATAAGATTGCTTCATTTAAGGGCCTTTGATTAGATTGCAGGACCTTGAGTTGGTCCTAATCCTTTTACTGTAGTCTTATATAAACTGAGGACTGAAAACAGAGACACACAATGAAACAGAACTGCCATTTTACCCTGCTATGTGAGAGAGGACAACAAGATTGCCTACACCTGCAGGAAGACAGAAAAACACAGAGAGGCTGAGAGAGACCAGAGGCTAGAATAGCAAAGCAGCCCAAAGTTGAAAAGACAATGCCTGGGAGAGATGAACTATATGCCTCATGGCCCATACCTGAGCTCAGAAAGAAAGTGAGCCTGGAGGAGAAGGCAGAGGCCAGCTGCCATTTTGCCCTGCCCCTTGGCAGGAGTCCAGTATCACCAGCTGCCAACCTTTGCTGAGACTGCATCTCTGATGATGTTTTTAAACATTTTCGCAGTCTCAGAATTGTAAGGTTTTATCCTAATAAATTTCCATTATAAAAGGCATCCATCCCATTTCTGGTATTTTTCTTGGGCAGCATTTAGCAAACTAAAACACAAAACAATATAGTTATGACATGAAGTTCTTGTCTGGAAATGATTCACTTATTCATTCATTTGTTTATTCACCCACTTATTCAATAATTTATCTGAACAGCTACAATATTTTGAATATTCCAGGTAGTAGAACTTGTCCACTGAGAATTTTAAAGATTTTTTTGGAATTATTTCTGGTTTAAGTTTATTTTGAAATAACTGTAACATTTCCTTTACCTAAGGAAATAACTCAGAAAAAAATGAGAACAATATCTTCCTGGTTTCAAATGTCTTAATACTGTCATTTGAATCAGTAAAAGTTTAATACTCATGTCAACTGTGCTTATTGACCATGTTCATAGTTCTCAAATTTTGCTTTATAAACATTTTATAAATAAAACATAACAAAGAAAGTAACTGAAAAGCATAAAGGAAAATGGGGAGGGGAGATTTGTAAATTTAGCATGCTAAATGTATAAAGAACTTGACAAAACCATGTGTTAATTTTGTAAAACATTAATCCTTTTACAGCTATGTAATTTTCATATTAGTAAGGTGCAAAGATTGGGCCCTTGAATATTGAATATGTCTTATATATTAAAATTTCCAATTTTTCTCAGGAAAGTTGAAGTATAGCATGAAGAGTACACAAAAAATATGTGGTAAGGCAGTCTCAGATGACCACAAAGATGATATTCTGACAAAAAGTTAATAATATATGCTAATAATAGTTTTTAGCAACAGAATAAGTTAATGAAATTGTAAGTCTCTTATGCTAAAGATTCCTTGCTTAGTATTTAAGACATTAGAATTCTACAATGAAAGATTTCTAATATCCACTAGTTTCTTTTTCATTTTAATAATAGAGACACAGCCTTCAAATGTGGGCTGGCTACAAATGTGACCAAAGAGAATATATTTCCCAGATTTTTCCATAGAGCTCTGCCTCATGACCAACTTCTGTCCAAAGAAACATGAGACATGATGGATAGCAATTGGTGTGTACTCTCCTATTCTTTATTCCTGCTACCTACTGGCTGGGAGTTGGTGACAACTGGAGAATTTGTCTTGGACCCAGAAATAAATGGTAGATTTAAAAGATGGCAGGGGCTCTCAAACAACTCTAAACTTAACTCTTTTTAGAAAAAAGTTATTTTTAAGTCACTCTATTTTGTTCTCATTTTTACATCATAGCTGATAACTTAACTAATATAAAACTCAATTCTGTCATTATCCAAGTTTTGGATTATTGAATAAATAATTTATTGTCTTTGGGTTTCAGTGGACTAGTTGTATGCTAAGAACTTTTTCAACTCTAAATGTTTAAGAGTCTAAAACTAAAAGGATTATGCTAGCATAGAAAACCCTTGAAACTTCTTACCAAAACCACACCTACTCACAATATTCATAAGATCAACTTATTTTCAAGTGATAATTGGTTTTGTAGTTTGGAACTGTGTATCCCCCCCTGCCCCCAAATATGTTCTTAAACTTAATCTATTCCTGTGGGTGTGCTCCCATTTAAGTGGGACCTTTTGTTGAGACTACTTCATTTAAGGTGTAGCCCAACTCAATCAGGATGGGTCTTAGTTCTATTACTGGAGTCCTTTATAAGCGGAATGAAACTCAGACGGGGGCGGGGGGCGGGTGGAGCAGAGAAAGCCACAGGATGCAAGACGCTGAAGCAGAACCTGGAAGAGAAAGGAGAAGCCAGGAGAGTCTGCCATGTGCATTGCCATGCGACAATGGAGACCAGGACCAAGGATCACCCGTAGCTGGCTCCAGAATGCCAGTCTTTCAAAAGAAAGCATTGCCTTGATGATGCCTTTATTTGACCATTTCCCTAGTCTCAAAATTGTGACCTAATAACTTCACATTGTATAAGTCAACGCATTGCATGGTATTTGCTCAAGCACCAGAGGAAACTAAAACAATTGATTTACTACTGTTTGGTTAGCAAAAGTTTACTTCTCCTCTCATGTCTCATTAAATCATTTCAATCCCCCAAGATCCATTTTAAAACGGAGTTTCATTAGCTTATTTCACGTTTTGAGCAGTAATTACTCCTTCACCTGAATAAAGCAAGTGGTAGGAATAAGAATAGGGAGGGTAAATAGTGTTCTCACAAAGCAAGCTGAAGGAGAAAATTGGAAAATTAGTAGAGAAAAAAGGAGAAATGGTAGGCAGCAAAACATTCTCTCATGTGAAATATGAGAGAAGAAAAGAGTAATTTTAATATTTCTTATAGAGAATATTTGGTTCAACCCACTTATGAGGGAGCATATTCACAGTGGATGGCTAAATATAGTGTTGACTTTTGGTAGAGCTGTAATGACTACTGAGTTCAACTGATTATACTCCAAGAAGACAAAGTTCAGTCCCCATGTGAGCCAGTGAACTGTACCTATTCCACAACTACACAGCATGCTCCTAACTTTGGCCAGTCTATCTAAAGTGCATGTTCACAGTTGCATAAAGGACCAAGTGTATATGGCTCAATAAAAACTGATCCTTACAATTAAATAAATTCTCAAGGCAGATGATAGGTTAATAATGTCTCTTTAGCATATGAAGGATGGTGTGGTAGTTTGAAGCGGTATATACCCCAGAAAAACCTGTTCTTAAATTTAATCCATTCCTGTGGGTATGAACCCATGGTCAGTAGGGCATTTTGATGAGTTTACTTCAGTTAAGGAGTGATTCACCTCAATCAAGCTGGATCTCAATCCTATTAAAGGAGTCTTCTATAAGCGGAATGAAATTCAGACAGGAGGGAACGCCATTGGAAGCAAGAAGCCACAATTCAACAGAACACAGAAGAGACTGGAGATGCTGGGAGAGGCTACCATGTGCATTGCCATGTGACAGAGGAGCTAAGAACCAAGGATCTCCAGAAGCCAGCCCCAGAACACCACAGTCTTTGTGGAGAAGGCATCACCTTGAAGATGCCTTGATTTGGGCATTTCCCCAGCCTCAAAACCATGAGCTAATAAAGTCCCATTGTTTAACCTGGCCCATTTCATAAGTATTTACTTGAGAACCTAAGAAACTAAAACAGATGGAATGTACCCTTATATTTACAAGGAAAGAGGAGATTTGTCAGTTATCCAATTCTAATTTAAAAATTGAGCTATAACTCCAGTTGAGTTTAGAGAGCTCACGTGAGCATTTATGGAATTTAATAAAGGCACTATTTTAGGAGTCTCAAATGTAAATCACATTGGTGAACAAAGAGATATTGTGGCCTTGTGTATGACAATAGTGAGTGGTAAGAATGGCGGTGACTTGAGCTGTTCATGCTCCACATAATGTGTTAGAAAATTATAGTAACAAAAACTTTTCATAAGGCTCCTGATTTATATGGGCCTGTTATCAAGAGGAATGAAAAAATACCCTGTGGATGGGTGTTATATGCCTGATGAAAAAAGAAAATATACAAATTTTATAAAAAAACAAATGTAATACAAAGTATGTAATTATGTGTCTAAAAATTTGTTCCCTCACTAGATAGTGAATTTCCAAAAGGAATGAACAATGTCTTGTTTGTCCTTTTTATCACAAGAGGATGGTGCAGAGTTTTTAAAAATTAGTTTTACAGTAAAATCATACAAAGAGTTCCCTCACACACAGTCTTCCTTATTAACATTTTTCATTAGTGTGGTGTCTTTGTTGCAACTGATGAATCAATTTTATTATAATTATATAATTAACCATAGTCCATAGGTCACATTAGAGTTCACTCTTTTTGTTGTACAGTTCTATGGGTTTTTGAAAAATGTTTTTTCTGGTAACCTATATACAAAATAAAATTTCCCATTTTATTGTACAGAGTTGATGGTAACACATTATATTGAGTATAACTAACACTGCTGATTTAGAAATGTGATTGTGGCCGAAGGGGTAGTCTGTGGATGTAAATGCCAATGGAAATGAAGCTAGAGATAAAATTAGAGACTGTAACATAGTGATTTTTGTGGCAGATGAAGATTGTGGTTAATAGTATAAAAAATAAGAAAGTTCTTTTCAAAGCGTTAAGTATATGGTGAAACATGGGTAAATTACAACTAATGTAACTTATGGACATAGTTAACAGTAATATTGTAATATTTTTTGCAGCAATGGCAAAGAAGATATATCAATTCTCAAGGACAACAATGGAGGATATATTGGGGTGTGGGATTTTTCCTTTTGGAATAATGAAGATTGACTGAGGTGATGACAGCAAAATTCTGTAATGACAGTGAAAGCCACCAAGTTACACTTTGAATGAACTGTACAAGACATGAGACTGTATTACATAGTGAATCCGGTGGTGGTAAATGGACTGTGGGTAACACAACAAATATGAGAATGTTTTCTCATGAACTATAACAAATACGTAATAAGAATACAAGGTGTTAATAATTGAGTGGGTTGGGAAAAAAATACACCAAATGAAAGATATGGACTATAGTTAGTAGTAATATTTTGACAATGCTCTTTCATAATTTACAACAGATGTTTCACAACAATACAGTGTGTTGTTGGTGGGGTGATGTATGGGAGCCCTCTTTGATGATATGAATGTTTCCTTTGTAAGTTCACAACTTTTAATTTACACTTATTAAGTATGTTCATGTTTGATATATTCAATTTTTTTAAAAGAAAAAAAATTCCCTTTTTAACCACTTTCAAGTATATAATTCATTGGTGCTAATTTTATTCACAAGGTTGTCATAATACAGAATTTGACCACAGTATACAAGTAGCAAAAATTTTTCCAATGCATGACTGTAGTTGTAAACACTAAATTATATAAGTCTCAATTATCTATAATATGAATTTCACCTTCATAAACATATTTAAATTCTGGTGTAGTAGAAGTTTATTAGCATAAATAAGTAAATTTGATATGCACAATAATAGTCCCAATAGTAGAGAACACAAAATTAAAAGGTCACTTTATCTATATAAATTACGGCATCAGAAAAATAAATCTTTAATCTTATTTTAATTAGAATTCATCATGGAAATTAAATGAACTTTACACATTTCAACAAAATCATTATGAAAAGTATGTGCTTGTTGCTGGATTTTATGTAAATTAAAGTGGATGAGGATAAAACAGATATAAACAGTAAGTAAATTACACAGAAATTTCTTGATGAAATAAAACAATTCTTTATAGTTTCTAGGTAATGGCAAAAGTATTTCTGGCAAGCAAAGCATAATTAACAGTAGTGTTAAAGCTTTGCTTTACATTCTTTTGGCAATTGAGTCTACTAAGTTGAAAGCTGTTAAGCAGAGTATTTGAGTTTCATATTAATTTGCATTTCACTTGACTGCTTTTACTGTTTTGTAAGCA
>JAQZBX010058428.1:0-17745 GCA_029593785.1 Cabassous unicinctus
AAACGTCAAAATTATAATACCACAGCTGCCAGTTCTGGTTTCCTGTAGCTTATGTTTTGGCTAACAGCCTGACACCCGCCCATCAAACTCTGAGAAGCCGGGCAAATTTAAAATCATAGCTGCCCAAATAGAAATTAGTAAGGTGGTTATCACTAAATGGAAAATAATTTTCATGTAATACCTCTAAATATAGTGAATGAAATAAGTCTCTTAATTTTCCATAGTGAAGAGTAGACCTCTGATTAACGTTATGACTTAGCAGGCTATTTTTAACATTAATCCTTGTAAAAAAATATTTTAAAAAAATGCTCATTCATAATTTTCATTCATGCAATAATTTTGAGCACTTTCCATCTATTAACCCACTTACTTAAATCTTCACAGGAGCTGTGTTAAGGAGGCACTATTCTCAACCCAATTTTGCACTGAGGTCTGAAGAACTTAAGTGACTTGCTCAGCTAGGAAATGATAGTGAGAAAATTTCAACTCACTACAAATTTACTGCTCTTTTCACTTAGCTAAGTTGTTTCTCAGTAAAGTTTAAAAGCTTTTACTCCCATAAATGAAACTGATATTTAGTTATTATGTTTCACTTCCTTCTGAAAATCTGTATGTTCACTTTGAGCATAGGCTCAGTCTAGAATCTTGGCTGTTACATGTGACTTCTCTCATTAACTTTAGGATTTGATCCAGGTAACAGCTTATTATTTATTTGTGATTAACTGGGGCAGAAATAGGAAGGTCATAGATAACTCAAAGTCATCACTGAAACAAAATTTGGATCACCTCTTGGGTATCCAGAAATGAAGTTACTATTTTGTACCTGAATCACATCGGATTCCTGAGCACTATTCATCTGTAATAGTTACCTCTGGCAACATTAAAAATTATATATACATATATATATATATATATATACACACACACACACACACACACGTGTGTGTGTGTGTGTGTTCCTGAAACTTAGTAGCTTAAAATTAAAACAAGTTGACATTTATTTTACTTGTGACTCAGCAATAGTGGGAAAGTTCATCTCTGTTTGAAAGTTCATCTCTGTTTGATCCAGGGCAGCTCAGAACCGAAACTCTGGGATCATTTAAAGTCTTGTTCCCTCTCAAGTCTCATGGCCGATGCTGGCTGTTGCCTGTGGGCTTCAGCTACACTGCTGTGGGCTTCTCCATGTTTTCTCTCTGGGTAGGCTACATTCACAGCATGCTCTTTTCTAAGAGCAATTTTCTCAAGAATGAGAATTAGACAAGTAGAAGCTGGAACCCAAGGACCCAGCCCTGGGAAAAATAGCATCATTTGCTCCATACTCTCTATTTGGTTAAAGCAATCCCATTCCCCCACTGAGATCAAGAAGAGGGAACATAGACATCATCACTTGCAGGAGTGGTTCAGTCATATCATAAGGAGAGCATGTCAGATGGGCCATCTATGGAAATCATAGTCTGCTATATCATTTTCCAGAACAGCTTGGTAGCTAGAACCCTGAAGGAAAGGAAAGGCAAGAAGAGAGCAGACAAGTTCCCTAACCCTAACCCTATACCTGCCTGACCACAAAAGTGGCCCTGAAACCCATAAGTTCAGCAGGAACTTGTCCTTCAAGGTTTAGGCACAGAAAAGTCTCACCTTAAATTTATTAATCCTCCTAACTTCTGATCTCCCTTGGATCACTTAGTCTTCCTAAGTTCTAGTGCCAGATTCAAGTGACTCTCTGGATGTGAAAAAATACTACCACAGGATTCTTAACATTTGTCCATCAAGATAAAATACATCTAAATTGCAGAATCAATTGTACTGAATCCCAATTCATGCTGTAAAGGCCTCTTTATTTTTCAAATGGAATCAGGATATGAAAAACAAATTTCCTGGGACCCAATGCATATCCTGCCTATTCTAGGGCTTATAAGGCTGTTAACATAGATAATTGAGCTGTAATTGTAGCATTCAGATTCCCATTTAAAATAGATTCCATTCCTTGGGTGAAATAATCCAAATGGCCTACTTTCCTGAATGAGGTATCAGAAGTGCTCCTGTCTGCTTGTGTAGTATTATGCTTAATTGTGGATGAACCTCTAGTTTTCAAATATTTGCTGCACATCCCTGCAATATATTGAAAACCTGTGCATCCACATTCTTTCTACTTTCCTTTGACACTGTATACCCCTCTAAATTTTGAGTTAAGGGTAGGTACTGACCTACCCAGCTTCCATTTTTCATAATGAGCAGTGTGGGGAATAGGGCAGTTAAACTGAAAATAGGATGATTATCTACCTGTAGTAGGTGAAAGTTATCAGGCTGAAACCTTAGGTGTGCAAGGGATTATTCTGGAATGAATACCCTTCTTTTATAGTTTGAGCTCTCTCTCCACTGCCTGGGGGCATCGGATGTCAGGCAGGCAGAGTGTCTCTGATTCCATCTTTGTCTGGGTTCTCCTGGTTAAGATGGTACCAGAGCACTGGTGGATGGTCTGATGAGGCCTCAGTGCTGGGTCATCCTTCCACATGGGATTCTGGAGATGCTTCATACCTCTTCCTGTCGGTGGGCTCATGCCTAATGGAGCTCACCACAGGATCCCGTCAGGTCTGGCTCCTGCAGTACTGTTAAGCTCCTTCGGGAGAAAAGAAACATTCAATTACCCTTCTGTGCCACTTTGGGCACACAGGAACCCAGTGGAGACAGGGTCCTTCACCACTTTCCTGTATGGGCAATCATGTAGGACTTCCCGATCCTCCCTGGGTGAAGCCACCTGAGCCCCGCATGCCTCCACATGCCACCCAGACAATACTATTGTACCACCCTCCACTGGGCTGGAAGTATGGACCCAGGAACTCACTCCCAAGGGCTTTACCCAGGAAAGCGGCTCTTATAAGGTTCCAACTGCTCTTCTCCATTTTGGAGGCTCACAGACCTACTCAGGTTTGGCTTTGCCTCTGGAATCTTCATTTAGTCTGGAGAGAAGTAGAAGAGTGTGGAATGGGGCTGGCTCTTTCTGATTAAATCCATTGTACTATGATTGGACCTTGGCTTTTGAAACCCAAGAATTTGACCATCACATCATGCTGCAGTACAAATGCAACAAATTAAAATTTAAAAAGACTAACATTTATAAAAATACTAGAAATGGGCCAACAATAGCAGTTGCAAGTGCCTGTTCTTCTTTCTCCATTTCTCTCCAACTCTCACAGGAGCCTGAAACTTCCCTGGCCTTCTGGTTCTCAATTTACTGCCTTATCTGCTTACCTGTCTCCATCTTGCTACCCATCCCTGCTGCCTCTTAGGCCTATAAAATCTCCCCTCCCCCCACTTCCTAAAATGCAGTTTCTCCCTTGATATCATATTCCTTGTCCCCCACACCACACCTGCACACACACGGCAGCTAGAAAATTCCAAAGATTCCTAAGTTGTAATTACATCTATGGCTACTTCCTAAAATTTCTAGAAAGCTTTTTCTTCTTCCTAATATCCATTCTCTGGATTTGTAGGCAAAGACTTGGAGAGTCTGAATAACATGACAGTGTCACTAGCTGGTAGGTGGCAGAGGAGCCTCTGAAGCCCACGTTCCTTTTATTCTTTATTCTGCTTCATCACATTTTCTTCCCATATTCCCCCATGACTCCATGCCAAGGTATGCTTCATGACAAGGTATGCTTCACTGGTTGTTTTCTGTTGTGCCTTTAAACAAAAGAGTCAGATCAGTCAACATATAGAAGGAATTTTTTCCAATGCGAAGTTCTTCAACTCTCTCCTCTTCTCTATATCCCTAATTAAATCTTGAAACCCCACCTAAGCAAGTTTCCCAGTTGCCTCTAACAGATGGTGCCTAAGTGACTGCTGAAGTGTTTTGCTGTTAATGTGCACTCCATTTTGCTGGATTGGACTTTACAGAAGCAGTGTGGCAAGTAAAGCATCTCTGAACTAATAGCAGGGCTCACTCTTGCTGTATTCCACCATAAGGCTGAAAGGCCAGAAGCTAATAGCATTTAAATAATGAATGTCCTATTTTACAGTGCACATCATTGAACTTTGAGAGAAATAAGCAAATCTGGGAAAACTACAAGTTGGGTGTTTCCTGATATCAGAAAAGTCATTGTGAAGAAGAGGAAGTCTTGAAGAGCTCTGAAAGGGACTGTCTTAGAAAGGCATGCCATCTGTATTAGTCATCCAAAGGGGTGCTGATGCAAAATACCAGAAATCTGTTGGGTTTTATAAAGGGTATTTACTTGGGGTAGAAGCTTACAGTCACAAGGCCATAAAGCATAAGTTACTTCCCTCACCAGAGTCTGTTGCCACGTGTTGGCGCAAGATGGCAGGCGATGTCTGTGAAGGTTCAGTCTTCCTCCTCCTTCCAAAGGCTCCATGGTCCCAGCTTCTTCCAATCTCATCCAAAGGCTGGGACAAGTCTTGTCTCTCTCCCCGGGCTTATTTCTCTCTGGGCTCAGCTGCTCTGCTCTCTCCATAAGGCCAGCTGTAAATTGTCAGGCAAATGGCTTGTCTCTCTTCCTGGGGCCTCTGCTGTGTCTAAGGTAGCCTTCTCTCTTTCCTCATGTATCAGCTTCTCTGTGTGCTTGCTTCCCCGGCTCCAGGATAAAAACTCCACTAACTCCTCTGCCTTGTAGTTTTCTCTGTGAGTCCTCGCCTGCCAAGGGGGTGGGGACTCAACATCCAGCTGACATGGCCCAATCAAAGCCTTAATCGTAATTTAATCAAGTAAGAGTGAAACCTCTGAATCCAATACAATATAATATTCCCAGAGAAACAGACCAGTTTACAAACATAATCCAGTATCTATTTTTGGAATTCATAAATAATATCAAACTGCCCCACCATCTAACATTGCCTTTGTGACTGTCATTGTTATTGTCATGTTACCAGATGTGTGGAAAGGGGAGATAAAGGAGATTAAGGACTTAGTCATGGAAATACAGGGATGGGGAGAGGAAGGATTCCAGGAAATGTGGCCTGACTTTGAGAAAAATAGAGGGTAACCACAGGTTATGCCTCAGTGTAATTATTTAGACTTTTTTGTTGATGCTTTTCCAAGCCGATAAATTCCAAGTGCCTCTCCAGAAAAGCCCCTTTTTCTTCATCTTGCTCCCACAGACATTGCTGAGGCTTCTAGTGGACTGGATTGAGTTCAGCTTGTGCCCCAGGGAATTCCAATAAACATGTAGTCCTCTGGTTCGCAAAGCATCCATAGGCAACCTGCAACAGAATCTTCTGGCCTGCTTGTTCAAAAGCTTTTGGACCCCAGCCAAGGTGAAATATATCGGGATCTTTGGGAATGGAGTCTGGGAAACTGATTCTTTTAAGAACAGCCTTGGAAAATCATTTTGTGCTTAAGTTTGAGAGTCATTTATCCTGAGCCTCCCAGTATCTAGTCTAGTTCTTGGTCCAGAGTAGTCACAAAATAATTATTAAAATGAATAATTAGACCTCTAGTGATTAATTTAGTTCCTGGCATAGGTAGATCTCAGTTCATGTTTGCTGAATAAATGTTCCTAAGAAGCATTTCTTATGAAATAATCCAACTATCCAGCCAAACAGATACCCATCCATTCACATAGCTGTCCAACTTTTGGGATTTGGCACAGTAGGGAAGGGCTGGAAGGCAAGTTAGTGCCATGAACAGGAACTGGAGAACAAAGACCTAAGTTATAAGAACAGGAACACAAGACAGGGTCCAGTGTGAAGATTGAATGAATAGCCAGAGCAGCTTCAGGGTCCCCAGAACCTGTGTATATAAACTCACACTTTCTGTGGCGATAGGGGGTGACAGAGATGGGGCTTGTCCTACAGGAAGGGATCTGTGGAATTTATATAATTTATAATGCCAGCCCTGGGAATTTATAATGACTTTAAGGCAGGAATGAACATGGCCGGATATGAAGGCCATCTGGAATATTTGTGGCAGGGGCAGTAGATGAGGAAGAATGAGCAGCAGTAGCAGCTGCTGCAAATAGATTCTATCAAAGCTTATTTGACCACCGCCCTCATCCAGCTCTCCAAAAACACTGGTGATGTGCTGTGGCACAGATTCAAGTTTAAGGGATACAGAAAAGAGGGGCAGAGACAATGGCAGGAGGCCCATGAAGTTGTTGGTTACTGCCTTGACTCAACCCCCATGCTCATCTGGAGGTGGAATCAAAATCGATTACCTCTTCTGACATCAATAGTAGAATTTATAAAGAGGCTTTAACTTAAAAGCTTATAGCTGAAGATGAAGGCAGGTTTTTCCCAATGCATTTACCCCATTGTAATTGTAATCCATGCATAATCTAGAAAATTTTAAAAACAAAGATGTTTTTTACATAACTCTTGATTCCACGTCAATGTACATTTTGATATTTCCCCCCCAGTCTGACTGCTGTGTATATCTTATATGGTTATTGTCATTCTGTAAGTGCAGGTTTGTGTCCTGCCTCTTCCATTTTATTTAACTTTACATAGTGATCCACTATTATGAGCTTTTGGTAAGAAGTATAGCAAAGAGGTTTAGAGCATAGACTCTAGGGATCAAAAAATTCTAGGTTGGGGTGTTGCCTGCCACATAGAGCTTGTTATGAACTTGGGATAGTTTTTCAGCCTCTCTAGCCTGTTTTCTTTGATGTAGAATGAGGCTGTTATAGTTTGAATCATGTCCTCCATGAAGACATGTTCAAATTGTAAACCCTGGTTCTGTGGATATGAACTCACAGGATCTTTGAAGATCCTATAAGGATGAGGCCAAACTGAATCAGGATGGGTCTTCATCCAATATGACTGATGTCCTGTAAACAAAGGAAATTTGGGCACCACAGTAAAAGAAGGAGACAGGAGACAGATGGTCATGTGATGGTGACAGAGAGAGTTCTGGAATGCTAGCAAGCCACCACCAGAACAGTACAGACTTCTGAGAAAAGAAGTGTGGCCTGTCAATGCCTTTGAAGTCTTGATTTTAGACTTCTCACCTCCCAAACTGAGAGACCATCAATTCCTGTTGTTTAAGTCGATCAGTCTGTGGCATTTGTTACAGCAGCCCTGGTAAACTAAGACAGATCTAAACAGTCCCTACCACTGGGTCACTGTGAGGATTAAATGAGATCATGTATATAAAAGACACCACATGGTGCTTGGTATATGATAAGTGCTTGATAAATGTTTTTAATAAGAAAACCAAATACTTTTAATGGATGCATTATAGTCTATCTTCAGACCTGCCCAAACAACTGCCTTTGATTAAACCTCTGCTGCAAAGTGCATCTTTATGCTTAAAGCTTTTTAATGTATTTAATGTATTTTAAAGCATTTAATGTACTATCACTGCAAATAAGAGAATCCTAGCTCAAAATACCTTAAACAAAAAGAGGCAGTTATTGACTCCTACAATAGAACTATGGGACAGAAAGAAGTGGAACTTTCTTCATATTACTGGAATCTGAGACTCCATCTTCTTGAGCTCTGGCTTTTTCTCCCTTTCTCATCTCTACTTTTTCTTTCTCTAGACCACTTTCTCTGAGACCAGAGACTTGTTCATCAGCAGCTACAGGCTGATGTCCTTACAACCTCATGACAAAGCAGGGAAAAGCCTCTCCTTATATAGTTCCAGATTGGGGGAAAAATACAGCATGAGGTCTTCATCCTGGTGTGAGTCAAATATCCACTCTATTTGTTATGGCCAGAAAATGGATTGGTGTGTGATGGGGTGGTGGAAGGCTGTGACAGGCAGTTCCCTTCAAGAATGTGATATGTACAAACAAACTATGTGATTATTTCATCAGGACAGAGTATCAAGCGTGAATTGTTGGATCGAGATCTCATTATCATAGAGACTCTTAATGCATTTTTATTACCAAATTTTAAGCTCCATTTTTACCCCGTGACCTTTTGGCAGCCTCTCCTTGAGTTCCCATAGCTCAGTTCCTAGCCCATTGGCACTGTGACACCTGGATCTCCAAACCCTCTGCCTGTTGCTCTGGGTTGGCCTGCTTGCCTTGAAATGCTGTCCCTCCACTCTATCTTCAGTGCTTCCTCAAATGCTGGGGTCTTGAGACTTCTGCCAGGCCCTGTCCCAAGGACTTCAAAACCTGGCACCGTCAGAAAAATTATGGCCATTTGCAAAAGCCTTAAACTAGGGGACAAATATGCTTTTTAAGAGAAGGAGACCACTAGGTATCAGTTCCTTGAGGTAAGTATGATGGCTGATTCAGCTCTAGCAAACTTCCCTGATATTTACCAAGTGTCTGTTTAGCGATTGGCTCTCATCTTCCACTCTGCCTGGCTGAAATCAATAGAAGACTTAATGAAGTGAAAGTGCAATTAATATTTGATTCCCACAGATAAGGGACACTGCCATGGCCTAGGTTCAACTGTCAGCTCTCCCCAATTCCAAAGGGTAGTAAGAGCTGGGCCATCTCAACCTCACAGCCCAGTGTTAAGCCAGTAATTTCTTCCAGACTGATTTACTACATCTCTTCCATATGCCTGGCATGGATTTACTAAATCTACACAACAACCCTGACCAGTGACTAATTAACTGAGTATTAAATACATAAAGTACCAAATACTTTAAATATACAATCTCATTTAATCCTCACAATCATGCTTTGAGATATATATTTTATTGTTGGATTCTTCAGATGCAGAAACTGAGGCACATAGAGTTTGGGTTTCTGAGCCAAGGATTTGGGAGCACATAACTTTTTGGTGGATTATTCCAGAAAACATGGCAAAATATTGGGGAACAGAGGAAAGCTCATATTAATTACCACTGTTGGCAACCGAAACTCCATACCACCGGGACTGTTGGAAAGACTTTGTAGGACACAATTTAGAATTGTCTCAGCAAGGAACAAAAACACTGGGGTACTTAATTCATTAACTCCCATTTCTCATTAGATGAGTTTTGCTCCTGGGGGCATGTGGTAGCCAGCCTCCAAGAAAGCCCCACTAACCCCTGCCTCCTGTTATTTAGGTCCTGTGTAGTCCCCTCCCACAGTGTATCAGGATTGGTTTGTGGGACCAAAAGAATAGGCAGAGTATGCCTGGCCCAATCTCCTTAGGCCAGAGAAAGTCAGGCAGAGGGAAAAAGGTGCTTTAGGAAGGAAGTTTTCAGCATATACTGGAACTGGTCACTAAAGCTGCAGGTGGTGACAGACCTCTGGAGGAGGGGGGAAGGGAAGGGCACAGCCATGAGTCTGTGTAAACTTTAGCGTGACAATTCATGCCTTTGAGCTTCAGTCTCCTCTCTTCTTTTTGCCCACCCCTCTTTTCCCCTTGCCTATTTTACCCTCTTCTTTCCTCTCCTCTGTTGAATGGTTGATTGATTGGGTTCTTAAAAGATCTAGTAGTGGGAAGCGGGTGTGGCTCAATGGATAGAGCTCCTGTTTACCATATGGGAGGCCCGGGGTTCGCTTCCCGGGGCCTCCTTGTGAGGGCAGGCCGGCCAGCCCGCGCAGCGTGGTAGGCTGATGCAGCAAGACCTCACAGCAGGAAGCAGGTGTGGCTCAATCGATGGAGCCCCCGTTTACCATGCCGGAGGCCCTGGGTTCGCTTCCCGGGGCCTCCCTGTGAGAGCAGGCCGGCCTGCGCAGAGCGGTGGGCTGATGCAGCAGGACCTCACAGCAAGGGGGAGATAAGCAGACACGGAGGAAACACACAGCGAATGGACACAGTAAAACACAAGCAGCAAGGGGGGGGATAAATAAATAAATAAATAAATCTCTAAATATATATATATATATATATTTAAAAAAAAAAAGATCTAGTAGTGGTCCTTCCTGATGAAAACCTGGGTTCCTGACTCTGAGCTGAGACTAACCCTGAAGGGTTACTTAAGCAGACTGACAATTAATCCATAGCTCTAACAAGACATCGTTTTAGGAACTGAGTGTCTCATGCTGCATGCTTGAAGCAAACAGCAGGGTCCTTCATAACAGGGTCAAGGGACTTGGGAGGAGACAAGGGAGGAAATCTCCGTAAACTATATATAAAGGAATAAAAGAAAAGGCAAACAGAGAAGTTTAATTTCTACCCTAGTCTCCATGCAAAAATCTATAGGCACTTGTTTTACATGTTTGGCTTGCCAAACAATTGATATGTGGTTCAGACTTCACAAAATGCATTGGAGGTCAGTTATGTGAAGGCACTCTGCTGGCAGGGGTTTGGACAGAAAGTTGGAATGCACAGCTTTATCTCTTCTGGGAACTCAGACTGGTGGGGAAGGTGACCTAGGAATTGAGCATTTTAAGGCAAATGCTTTAACTAAGTGTACAGATGTGCATCTTCAGGAGAGAAGGCTATTGCTTTTTATAGATTCTTAGAAGCCCCCAAAAGTTTTTTTTTTTTGTTGTTGTTGTTTTTGAGAATAATCTTGGTAAGTTCAAAATAGTATTTGGAAGGAATGTGCCAGCAGAAGTGTCCAGAATTTAGGCTTAAATTCTTAAAGCTTAAGAATAAGCTTAAGATAAGCTTGGGGTTAAGCTTATCGTTTACTTGTTCTGCTATGACTAAAACAGGGGTTTCCTCCTATCTCCTTAGTGCAGGTTGGGATAGGCAGGTTTTCACTGTGGTCTGCTTTGGCTGCCACTGCCCCTGGGCTAGGAACCAGCCTGGCTAGGATGGGGGACTGCATGAGCCCTCTCCTGTCCACAAGACTGAAAAAAGATCATGGCTGAATTTCTTCAGCTTTCCTCGTTGGTAAAAGCATATAAGTTTGTTGGCAGTGTTTAAAGTATTGGTGGACTTCTACTCAATCCAGGGCATCTTGCTAAGTTGTAGATGTGGGGCTGGTCTCGCAATATGCTGCACAACAGCAGTGGCAACACCATGAAATATTAAAGATGATGTGCAGTTAAACACAGCTCTAATAGGCTTAGATGATTTAGAAGGCACACCAGCTGTTTCAGGAGAATTATTTATTAAGGATCTTGGTTTTGGGGTTTTTTGTTTTGTTTTACGTTGTGTTTTAACAATGTCAGAATAGGGACTTGACAGATAGGATGTGATTTTATGCTTGAGTGCAGCTAGTAAAAGAAAAACTGAATTTTTATTACTCTGTGCATTTTTGTTTGAGAGAAGACCTCACAGCAACCTCCATGACCAAATTAGCTGTCCCTTTGTCAAATGATGCAAAAATTGGTTCCTCTTCATGGACCTCTAAAATTACTTTCAGGTTCTTACAGATGAGATCAGGGATTCTAAATAGCCAGAGGCCACACACCATGTCTGTGGAAGTTGTTTATCGTGCCCAAATCAGTAGAGAACTATAGGATATCCTAGCAGCAAGACCCACTACTCTCCTCTAAGATCTCATCCTAATCTTAGGCCCCAGCCTCTGGCAGGACATTATAGAAGTTTCTGCAAAATTTTTCCTAAAACAGTGTGCATAATTCTAATGAAAATGTGCTTTTCACCTTCAAGTCAGAAAATTCTTCTGAAAGTCTAGATGAAGTTTTCCCTGCTTTTTAAAAATCGTATCCTTTATGGTCACCTACAACCTGGTAAAGGCAGACCAGGGGAAGGCAGTAGGAGAGGTTAAATACTTTAAGCACTAGTACTCTTTCAGTTCTAAAAGTTCATTAGCATTGTAAATGACATTGGCAGTCAAATTGAATTTCAAAGATGCCTTATCTTATTCATTAAATGTCTTGTGCATCTCTGAGGAACACTGAATAAATATACTCTGTATGCCCTTTTCTCTCTCTCTCTCTTTTTTTTTTTTTTTTTTGCTTTTATTTAATGCCAACATAACAAGGACAACTAACAATTTATAGAACATTTTCATATCCAATATCATATTTGTTCTTCCTAATAACTTTGCAAAGTGGATTGTGTGATATCCCTTTTTTAAAATGAAGAAAGAGCTATAATCAAAAAGATAATAACAAGTGTTGACAAAGATTTGGAGATATTAGAACCCCCTGCATTGCTGGTGGCACTGTAAAAAAGTGCAGCTGCTTTGAAACCAGTTTGGCAGTTTCTCAAAAAGTTAAAAATAGAGTTACCATAAGAACCAGCAACTCTACTCTTAAATATGTATCCCCAAAAATTGAAAACATATATCTACACAGAAACTTATACATGAATATTTACAGTAGCATTATTCATAATAGCCAAAAAGTAGAAACAGCTCAGATGTCCATCAACTAATGAATAGACAAACAAAATGTAGTCTATCCATATAATGGAATATTATTTGATGATAAAAATGAATAAAGTGCTGATACATGCTACAACAGGGGTGAACCTTGAAAACATGATGTTAAGTGAAAGAAGTGAGACCCATAAAAATACATATTATGTGATTCCATTTATACAAAATATCCAGGATAAGCTAATCCGTAGAAATAGAAAGTGGATCCATGGTTGCCAATACTGAGGGAAAGAGAGAATAGTAAGTGATTATTAGTGGGTACAGGCTTTCTTTTCGAGGTGATGAGAATATTTGAGAATTAGATACTGGTAATGATTGCACAACTTGTGGCTCTACTGAAATTAACTCAATAGTAAATGTTGAAATGATGAATTTTATGGTATGTGAATTATAAGTCCATTATAAAAAGCATGTGAGTAAAAAATGAGAAAATAGAATCAATGAGAAGTGATTAAATTTATCCAAGGTCAAAAGGGCAAGATTTGGATTACCAAAATGTTGAAGCATCTTTATACACTGGAATATTACACAACAGAAACTATAGATTCAAAGCTCTAGGCAAGGACATAGATAAATCTTAGAGACATACAATTTGGGGGTGGGGGCGGGAAGGTAAGGTAAGAGAATACATAGAGCTTGTTTAACATTTTTATAAAGCTTGAAAATATGTTTGTATGTGGAAAAAGTTGTACATTTTATAAAATCAAGGATTAGTGGTCACAGCCATATGAAGTCAGAGAAAGACGGGAATCTGGCAATATCCTGGTTATTAAATTAAGTGGCAAGTATTCTGGAAGTCATCATTTATTATGCTTCATTGCTTACAAGTATATTGTATATATTCTTTCATTTGCAAATATTTTATATTAGGTTGAACTATATGAAATTGCCATTTTTCTTGGTGAAAAACAGTCAAATATCAGCAATTTCATATTATTCAGACTTTTTTAAAAAGTTAGTTAGAAGGATTGGCATTTGAACCTTTACTTCCTAATGCTGAATTCAACTCAGGAAACTCTTTTTGGGGCACACAGTTTGTTCCAGGCTTGTTAGATTCTAGTAGGAGGGAGGATAAAATAATAGTAATAGTCACATTTACAAGATTGGCTAATATTTTTATTAAATACTTATTATATGCCAGGCACGGTGAAAATCTTCATAGCAAGTTTCTTGTTATATTTTACAGATGAGTTTTAAGAACTGACCCAAAATGACTTAAAGAGGTTGTAGCTCCTTTGTGTTTTCCACTGTATTGCATACAAATACTAGCTACAAAATCTATCAAAAAGCTAACCAGCCTTTTCTTTCCATTTCTACTGGGACAATCCTAGTGCAAGCCACCATCATTTTGTAGCCTTCTGTTGGTTTCCTTCATAGCAATTTTTACACAATTATAATGATTTTTTTAAAAATGGAAAATATTTAATTATTTACTTGCTTCTGAGCTACCCTCCTTCCTCCTTGCTTCCCGCCCCCCCCAGCACCCTGAATATAAACTCTATAAAGGATAGGAATCTTGACTATTTGGTTCACAATTGTAGCATAGTGCTTGTCAGGTAATTATTATGCTGCTCTTGTTCATATGAAATAAATGAATGAAAGAACAAATGAACAGCTGAATGAATTACCAGAAGCAGGTATGCTGGGTCTTCTCTGAAGCCTACATTTCCATCTGGGAGTCAGTTTTATATGAATGGTTATGAGCAGAGACGTTGAGACAGACGTTTCACTTCCTCCACTTACTGTGCAGCCTTTGACAAAGTACTTGACTATATTATGTCCACAATGTTGTCTATAAATCGGGATTGATCACACTGCCAACTTGGCTCTATAAATGAGGAGGAGGGGGAATAGCCTGGACATGAGTGGGATGCAGACCACAGTGGAAAGATAGTTTGGGAATTTATTGAACTGCAAAGATGTAAGTCAGGGCTAGTCAGGACATTCCGGCTGCACTGAGCTTATGGGCCTGCTGTGAAAACCTGGAAGACCTCCTTATCCTGAGGCCACTGCATGTGAGCTTTGCATCCCCCCATTGCACATTCTGCTCATTGCTTTGGCAGCAATTCTGCCACCTGACCACAGGTCTGGGAACCCGCCCTTTATAGTACACTTATAGTTCAAATCCTCGAACTTACAAAGATGGCAGTCCAGGAACTCGGAAAGATGCATGCTTCTGATTTTAGAGAGGACAATTTTGCAGGAGGCTGTGCTGGAAGAATTAGTCAGAATGTAATAGAAGAAGAAAATTCTATGAATATACCTTTAGGAAGCAATAAAGCAGCACATAAGTCTGTAGCTGTGGTGAGCACTTCCCTCAAGGGACAGAAGACAAAATACAGGTCTGGCGACAGTGCTGCATTCGAGTTAGCTTTAAATGAGAGGCACAGATTCATCCTGGAGCTTCTGCTGACCCAGCTTTTACTGCCTCTAAGTGTGCTCTTTGGGATAGAAAGTTAGATTTCCTTTAAATCAGAGATTTTTGCTGTTAAATCCAATCATATGAATTCTGCAATTAAATCAAAGAAATCTAGATGCGAAGCTCTTGGTGATGACAGCCAGGAGGGAACCAGTTCATTGTTTCGTGTCCAGAGAGGATAAGCTTGAGTTAGAGTCCCAGTCCTGCCACTTATAAGCACAGAGAACTTACACTTTGATCACAGACAGCACTCTCTGGTTTTGAGATCATGGAAAGTTAGCGGACATGGCTGAGCCCCAATATTCTCATCTGTTAATTGGAGATACTGTTGCTCCAAGAAACCAGCGAGCTTGCAACCTAAGTAAGATCACTTCCAAATCAGTCTAAAGGTACCTAGGACTCACAGCTACCTGTTCACATCAGTCTCCAGAATATCCCCTATTCTTATGCTCACGATTTATTACTGTTGTCCTTCCCTCCAGACCAGTCTTTCACATCCGTTTATTTCATTATTTTTATTTCAGTCCCCTCATGAACATTTCTTGACAATTTTCCCCAAATTTTGCTCCCCTCCTCCCTAGATATTTTTAAATCACAGATATTCTATATATCGATGGCCCTTTGAAGGGCCATACACCATTGTAAGATAAAAGATTTTTTGGCCCCCTGGAACCAATTTTTGCTTCCTTGGGGACAATATAGCTCCCTGTTGAGAACACAGGCCCTGGACTGTCAGTTATATGTTAGCAAGAAATATGTTTACTTGTTTCCAGAACATAAGAAACTTATGGGGGGGATAGGGGGTGACTTGATTGATGAATGAGGATTAACTGAGACCCATCAAAGAAATTAGTCTTATGCCTGCTACATCGTAAGGAGGAAATAAACATTTGCTCCCTCTCTGAAAACCTGCCTGAGTCTTGCAATGACACTCATCAAAATCATTTCAGATCTTTATTTTTTACATTTTGATGTCTAACCAGAATATTGACACATCAAGGGCAGGGGCGGCCAGGTCAATCTCCTAGTCCTCTGTATTGCCTGCTGTGTCTGTCAACTGTTGAATAAACAAAAGGAAGATTCAAAAGTTAGAGCTCAATTCATCCTTGATTGGAACAACTCCAAGATTCTTTTGATCCCACCACTGGTGAAGGTGGCACAATATCTTGGCTCACAAGCACCATTTCTGTCTCACCGAAGCAACTGATTTTGGCTTCCCAAAAGCGCTCTGTAGGCAGAGAAGAAAGCAACCTATTTCATGACAGTTGCAGCTTATTCAGATTACTTTTGAATCAGAAAGTCTCTGGGATGAGATTGCTATAACTTTTCAAAAGAAGAACTTTGCCCTGGGAGTTTGGACACCATGAGAATGAGGCCAAATACTCTGTTAATAATAGGAGGATATGGGAAAAATATACCAAATGTACCCTATAGACCATAATTCATTGTGATAGTCTGATGATATTCTATCATAATCTGTAACAAATGGTCCACACAATGTAATGTGCTGGTGGAGGGTGTTGTATAAGAATTCTGCACATTGTTCATGATTGTTTTGTAAGTTCACAACTTCTCTAATAAAATATATATATATCTACACATATATAAAATAAATAAATAAATATATATATATATAAAGAATGAGGCCAACAATTTGAATCTATGGTATTAGAAGTCAGGAGAGGGGATGATTTTGGGGGAGGGAAGTGGTAATGGGGAGGGGGTATAAAGGAGCTTCAAGAGTTCTAGAAAGAATTCTGTTTTCTGATCTTGGTGCTGGTTATATGGATGTGTTTATATATACTTGTGATTGTACTTTTCTGGATCTACATTATATTTCAATTAAGAGAATGACACCAAAGAGTAAGGCCTCAGCCTGAGGGCCAGTTGCTTGGGCAAGTCACTTTTTGTCTTTGAGCCTCAGTCTCCTCCTTTGTACAAAAGAGATAATAATACCACCTACATGACAGGTTTGTGGTGAGGCTCAAATGGAATTCAGTATATAAATCACTTAGCAAAGTGCTTGGTTCACTGGTTATTAGGTATTATTAATTAGTTGTTTGGATTGATTGTAATTATCTATATAGTAGCCCAGCATCATTGAGACCATATTAAAAGTGTCAATTGTTAATTCACGTGGAATGGGGGTAAATTCATGAAGAGGGTAAGAGGGTAAGATGAGGACTTTCCCCCAAACATTTTATCATGAACATTTTCAAATATTTTCAAAAAGTTGAAAGAATAATACAGTGAACTCTCATAGATAAAGCATTTGCATTCTACAGGTAACATTCTGCTAGACTTTCTTTAGCACATGTCTATCTACCTGTCCATCCCTTAGTATCCATCAATCTGTCCAACCATCAGTATGCATCTACTTGCCTATCTGCCAGACTGTTTTTGGGCCTTTTGTTCCAAGGACCTGAATATTTTCGTGAGGTTGGGGACTGCTAAGGAAACTTAGTAAGGAAAACAGTAGCCCTAGAATAAGTAAGATGCCCCAGTTTGACTTACCCAAATGGAGCTGCTTCCTGTTGAATAATTCAAGTCTTCATATTCATACTTCTCAGCATTCCATAAACACAAGAACTTGCTGTGGGAAATGGAGGTAATAGAGCTTCAAGGCTACTGTGTCCTACTGCGGAAGCAAGTGAAAAACAAAGCCTTCAGCCTGACCTTGGCTTGGCCAAGAATATATTCCACAGAAGATGTAAATTCTTCCTAGGAGGTTCTCAATTCATGAATTAACACTGACCTTGAATAAGTCATATTTTTTCTGTAATTTGATATAGAAATCCTAGAGTTACGTTTCCTTTGGCATACGTGCTGTGTTTCTATAGTCTATTTTTTTCTATAACAACTATGTATTACTTGTGCAATAAAAGCATTTGTTTTTGTTCCTGCTTTAATCGTGGTTCTGCTTTAATGAACAAAAACAAATAATTTGTAATTGGTCCATGGATTATTTGCATGCCAATGCCTTTGTCAGAGTAACTTAATAAGCCACTGGAAAACCTTCTCCCTTGCTAGCTGAGTTGTACTCTATTTAGTAAGCAACTCTCTTTGGGTGTGGGGAGGGGTTGTTTTGTTTTGCTTTGCTTTGTTGTAGCAGAAAAGCACTGGGGAACCAAATCAGGCTGGAATCTGAAGCATCAGGAATATACAAGGGCTAAGCCAGGCAGGCAAG
>JAQZBX010058429.1:0-17744 GCA_029593785.1 Cabassous unicinctus
TTTTTAAATTTTTTTAAAGATACTTAGATTACATAAATGTTACACAAAAAATATAGGGATTCCCATATGCCCCGCTCCCCACACCTCCCACAGCCTCCCACATAAACAACATCTTTCATTAGTGTGGCACATTCATTGCAATTTTGAGAAACGCCAGCCTTCGCGGTTCTGATCTCATTGGGCTGGAAGCAGGGTCCCCAGCTGGTTCTAATGGGCAGCCACGGTTGAGCGCCACTGACTTAGAGCTGCTACCAGTTTGCATGACTTACAGCAAGTTTCCTCACCTGTCTGGACTGGATACCCCTTCTGCAAATTGGGGATACGATTACCTTATTTACAGCAGTGCAAGTCACTGAATTAGATGATTTCTTGAGGTCTCGTTCAGCTCTAAAGAAAATGATCCTGATTGCTTAGAAAAAATAAAAAGGAGAAAAGAGAGAAAAAAAAAAGAACTAGGGGAGGCTTGTGAGATGAAGTCAGCCAGCTAATGCTCCACGGGACAAAATGTGGCTCCTAGATGTGACTGTGGAATATTTTCAGCAGAATCAAATAGAGGGGACAGGCAGCATTCAGTATTTCTTCCTTGATTCTTAATATCTTCTCAGAGGAAGCTGTAAACAGATTTTAATGAAAGAAACCATTCCATAACACTTTTATTTCCAAATAGCTACTCTGTAGCTGCATGCAGGTTGCATCATGAAACATATCAAGGGCCAGAGCCAGCATTTGACAAGGGGGAACAGAATGCGACAGGTTTGAGACCTTCTGGAGATAACTTTAGTTTTTTTTCTTCCTTCCTCTATCCTCTGAATAAGGAAGACTTCTGGGACCCCCTTCTGTAGTTCTAGATATACTTGAGACAAATTGGGACAAGGCAGAAGGAAATTCTGGGGCCTGGGAATAGGGGCAGAACTGGAAGTAAAAACATAAGCATTAGATTTCTTGGGGACTTAAGAAGCAGAGCCCTGGCTAGAAGCCAAGGCTGCCCTGGGACTTGACTAAGCTTTGCCAGAAGCAGGGCGGGTGTCCAAGTTTCTATCTCCAGACTAGAGCAAACTTAGCAGAGAAGTGGAGATTGTGTAGATGGACCCTCAAGAGGCAGACTGTGACAGACTGGGATGATAACTAGAGTGGATGATAACCCAGTCTGAGGACTGAGTACAGATCACCGCTAAGGAGGAAGGGCAGGAGCTAGGGTTCAGTGCCAGAAAATAAATTGAGATATGATAAGAGCGGTGCTCCCCTAGAATTGTACAGTGCTCTAACTGAACAACTGTACATGGCAGTACTGCATAATGTCTATGATATCAGGAGATATGAATGACGATAGACAAACTCTATCTTCCAAATGATGTCTTTCTCTTCAGGGACTGATATAAAATGCCCAATATATTAAAGATTCCACACCCCGGGCATACATTTCATCTGTCTTCCAATAATTCTCTTTCTCATGATCTTTTTTTCCCCTGCTCTTCCATTGTCCTAGTTCTTTAACTCCTCAAAGACTGACAGGGTAGCTAGATCAGAAGTGGAAATGAGGGGGGAAAATCCAATTCCTTTATTTATTCCTGTGCCCCTTAGTAAGACACACTGGAAAACAAAACAAAACAAAACTCCTGCTATTAGAAAAAGCAGTCGTGAAATTCTTTCAAACAGAATCCAAAAGAGAGCTTGGTTAAAGCAGAATTCCATGCCATACCATGTCATGTCAGAGTTGGTCCAGACAGTGCAGGCTCAAATATCAGATTTGTCTTTGCTGAATTGACTTGACTATTCTGCAAGGAGAGTGCTGACGGCCTTGTGGCCGCTAAGCATTAGCCTGGGAATTGGGGACTTGCATTTAACACCTGCCTTGGGTTGAATTAGTATATATGGCTGAACTCTTCATTCTTAGAGGAAAAGGAGTAATGCTCTACAATCTATCAGGAGTTCTGTGCAGACTTATTTGATAATGCATTCACAATGCTTTGAAGCTACAGAGCTTTGCAAGGGCTAAGCATTAGCAAGAGCCATTTGGAATTTAATTAGATAATTCTTTCGAAAGTAAGTTAACTTTGGATCAATTTGAATGGTGCACATTTAAACTAGAAGACTTGAATCTTTTCTATCTGTTAATTTGATTATTTCAAGCTAAAAAAAAAAAGGAAAAGACAGCAAGATCATTGTGTTTTACAATCTTCTTTTTAAAGAGGTGATACATGAGCCCCCAAAATTGTATGTGTCCCCAAATAAAATCTTGGGGGAAAGTGAAGTCTGTATTTGTGAAGCACCAGTTACCAAGGACCTCTGGGGGAATGAAGTTCTCTCACACTTCAGCGGGAGCCCAAGTGTGGCTTGAGAGGTGTCTTGGCATTAAATGGCCAAGATACTAAGAAAAAGAAAAACTATACCTGGCATCTTGGCCACATTCCCTCCTTAAAACAGAACTTCATCTTAGGGAAGACATAATTATCTCCTTCCAAACTTCTCCTAGGCTGGTTGTCTAGCTATTTCGATAGAGACAGCCTAGTTCAATGCTCTCTGAATGCCGAGTGCTGTGCTCGCCTCCCAAAGGTTTTACAGAGCAGAGAGAACTGCAGTGCATAATTCAATGGAATGAATAGCTTGTCAGACCTAAAAGTAGGTGCCTTTACTCTTTTGTAATCCCATGCATATTTCAGAGACCATATATATTTTCCTGTTATTCTTAGGATTATCTTAAGACAGAACTCAGGCTCATGTCCAAAAGAAGGAATTCGAAGACCTGTTTGATGAGTGCCCCGTGGATGTACCCGTGGCGGAGAGCCTTTGGGTGCAAAGGGTAGTGGGTGCAAGTACCCTGGTTGGAGAAGGGGCTGTGAAGCTTTGGCATTGTGAACTCCCATGACAGGGGAAGGCCGACGGGGGGCGGTTCTGATTTCCCAAATCAGTCAGGGCCATCTCCCATTTTCCAGGGGCCCCAGTGCACGGGAGGCCCAGAAAAGATCCTTTACACGTTCTTCCTCAAGCTACATGGCTACGACATCCTGTGAGCAGGACCGGTGGTTCTCTGTGGGCGGCCACAGCATGAGCAAAACTGCCCAGGCGGTCATCAGCCAACATCAAGTTTGTAAGTAGAGCTCGAGTAGCCTGGGCCTTCTGCCCTCACTGGCCACAGGGAAGCCACAACTCTGCTGTGAGTCCTTCCGGAACTCAGTACACTACCCTCCCCTAATCAGACACCGCAGTTCCCTGGTGTGATTGTGGTGACCCAGGTATCACGGACTAAGAAAGAACCTCAAGGGAGACTCCAGGTTCTTAGAAATAATTTCTTTGTTGGTGGTGGAGAGAGTATATTCCAGGGGGGAGGGGGGATTGAATTCAGGGGGTATTTGAAGAAAAGGATGAGTATACCAGTCACAGTTAAAAAATAAAATAAAAAAACACTTCTGGGAATCCCCCAAGAAAGTGATACAAGCACGAACTGTGAAAGGGGCTCCTTGCTACTTCCTCTTTCTGATGAAATGAATCAAAGCTTCCTTTTTTTTCCGCTGAGTTTCAAAGCACCCTCCAGTCATCAGCATGAGCAGATTCAGTGGACACGTGCTCATCTGAGAAGCTCTTGAATCGCTGTGAAGTTCAGAGTGAGGTGCAGCATTTCCACCCTCCTCTAATCAGAGAGTGTGTCTGAGGATAGAAAACGAGAGAGAGACTCATCCTCCAGGATTCTCTAAGGGCTGGACATAGCACCAGGAGCCATGAGGCCAGCAATGCCCGGCCACTTCCCGGGTTAATTTTCCTCTTCTCTAACCCGCTTGGGCACAGCCCACACCCTGCTGCCCCTGTCAATTTAGTGGAGTGGAAGAAAGCACGTGCCAGGGGCAAGGGCTTAAGTCCATCCCAGCACCATGCCTTCTGGCTGTGAACGTGGGCTAGGTCACTCAACCATACTCATCTGGGAAGTGGGATAATAAGAGCGCATATTACATAGGGTTATTGTGAGAACAAATGGAGTTAAGACACGTGAGGTACCTGGCAAGAAGGGAACCCTCGGTAAATGTTGACAGCTACACTGTTATTACTATTCCATGCTTTTCTCAGCTTGCTGAGTCCTCTAGCTATGAACATCTTTCTTCAAGAGAAGCAAGCTTGCTAGTAAAGAATCTCCATGGGCGACTAGTTTGGAAATAAATACATGCTCTATCTAAAAGAAAACATTCCAGGCTTGAGAAGCAAATGTTATCACTGAACAGGGGTTGGCAAGCTTTTTCTGTAAACGGTCAGATAGTAAATATTTTAGGCTTTGTTGGTCATATGGCCTCTGATGCAGCTATTCAACTCTGCTGTTGTAGTAGGGAAGCAGCCTTAGGCAATTGGTAAATGGCTGAACGTGGCTATGTTCCAATAAAACTTTATTTGCAAAAACAGGCAGCAGGCCACATTGGGCCTGCAGCCATAGTTCCATGAGATAGGGGACCAAAACCATCATGCTCACCTCTCTACCCTACTGCTCTTCATTGTACCTAGCACCACGTCGGTGCTAACTTTATAATTATTTCTGAATGAATGTGTAAAACTTGACAGGGACGGGCTTTTCCTTCCTTTACACATTGGACTTTGGCACTCCCAATTCAGACTGCATAATGCACAAAAATGGTAGGGCATCTCCTACACCCAGGCAACCACCAAACATGAGGTGTGAAAAATATCTGAAACTTTTGCTGCATTGTTCCTGTCCGTCTGCCCAGCCTCTCTGGAGAGTAATTCTGTGCAGTGGGTATGAGTCGCCTTTGGAATCAGACAGGCACATTAGCCATATGAGCTCAAGCAAGTGGCTTCCCCCTTTATGCTTTGGTTTCCTCATCTATGAAATGGAAATAGCCAAATTGCCGACCTCCAAGGTTGACGTGAGGATTCAGTAGTACGGACTATTAAATAGTGGTCAGCACGCTGCCAAATTAACAAGCACTCAATAAATATTCGCTTTATCATTTCCAGACCAGTACCCCACTCCCCCTGAAGTCACTGCTGAAGGCCACAGTCACCCTGTTTCTGAACAGAAGTTGAGGATCCCGAGCTGGGTGGCAGAGTTGACAGCCCACTAGCACATTGTAGGAAAGGAGCCCAAGAGGCAATGCTTTCCATGCCCCGTTTTTTAAAAAATAATAGTAATGATTCACATAGCTACGATGTCCCTCTTATCTGGGGTCAGATTTTTCCTCCTAGTGTTTTCCCCCTGCTGAGATGGCTCACTCGTCTGTTTGCTCTTTGTTTTTGCTTGTTGTCTGTTTGTTTCTTCTTTAGGGGGCACTGGGAACCGAACCCAGAACCTCCCATGAGGGAGGCAGGCTCCCAACTGCTGGAGACACATCCTCTCCCTGCTTGTTTGTTTTCACTCACTGTCTGCTTATTGTTTGTTCATGCCTTGCTCATTTTTTTTGCTTGTTGTCTGCTCATTGTCTGCTCATTGTTTCTGCTCGATGTCTGCTTGTTGTCTTCTCATTGTTTGTCTTCATTAGGAGGCAGCAGGAACTGAACCCAGGACCTCCCATGTGGGAGGCAGGCGCCAACTGCCCGAACCACATCTACTACCCCCACCCCATGCACCTTTATTGGACTTCCTTCCTCCTCTTTCCCTTTTCCTACCTGGTGGTTTCCATGTTTGCAGGAAGTGACAGTCTTCTGGAAACTTTGGGAACCAGGGCAGTCTCTGGTAGCTAAAGAATATCCCCCCAAGTCTTCACACAAGAGAGAAGAGGCACTTTCCCATGCAGTCTCAAGCAGGTAATTAAGCCTGGGAGAAGCTGTCAGTCACTTTTCACAATGAGCTAGAATATGCAGCAAGAATTCTGTTCCTGGTTCTCCAGTGGGCAGATTCCAAGGCGGGAAGCCAATCAGAGATGCTCACTGTGCCTCAGTCTCCTCATTTCAGAGGAGGAAAATAATCCTTTTAGGGCTATCTAGGGTATAATTCAAACAAGAGTTCAAATGCTTTGCAAAAATCAAATATGATCTATGGAGGGTGGCACATTTAATAACGATGATTATGCAGATAGCAGGGTAACGATATAAACCTCTGTAGGTCTAAAGTGGTTTTAGGAACAAGCTCTGCCTGGAGGCTAAATGACCTCAAAGCACCTCTTGACTCTGATTCTCTGTGACTACAATGTCAGTATAATGGGGCTGGAGTGGGGGGGTCCGTCTGTATTAATGAAGAGCTGGAGTTTACTGAAATCAGCCTGTCAAATCCAACCCTTTTCGACAGAAAGACTAAATGGACCTAAACCCACCAAATGTTTCCATTAGACATTTTTGCTCAGAAAGAGATAAAAAGTTATTTGTAGTTACTTGTACCTGAGTAGGCGTTTATTGTGATCCAGGGCACTTGCACACTGTTTATACTTTTAATTAATGCAAATATTTATCTGCGTTATCCCCCAGTCTTGGAGTTGTTGTTATTTGTGCGTTTTGTTTTGTTGTGAGCTAGGTGTGCAAAGACAGGCATGCCTTTCATTTGCTCAGCAAACCCTTTCTTCATACATACAGATCAGAATTTCAGGCCGAAGTCACCACAATTTCAAACGTATGGAACCCGCAGTCCTAAGGGCTGTGGGTCCCCAAACTGCAATTAAAAACCGGAGGGATGCTGGCACGCTCGGCTGGTGGTCTTTTGGGGAGCGAGTGACGGTAAGCAGGCAGGGACCTCTCACTTCTACCCTTTCACCCCAGTGTGGTCGCAGTGCGGCCGTTTGTGGGCATCTGCAACCTCTGACTGGGTAAGAGAAAAAACCAATCCAGTTGAATGACCTACTAGCCTGTCTGTGGATCCAGGCCCAGGAGGACTTCGGTCGAAGTCCAGACCTGTGGTTCCTGGGTCGTTAGCCAGCAGGCGGTGAGCAAATGCACGTAGCTTCCAGGGTCGATAGGGGCTGTGCCCGGACCACCCCTGTGCTGGCTGGATTGGGGCTTATCAGAGCAAGGGCAAGCTCAGGGCAGAGGTGCAAATTCCACTGAGCAGTTTGCATGGTCCTGGGGGTGTGCGCTGGGGAAGGGGGGGTGGGCAGAGCCAGGTAGGCCAAGCTGCAAAGAAGTCTAGCCAAGAATCGGACTAGAAAAGGTACTTGGCAGAGGACAGCAGGGATGACCCTGTCTCCACCCACAATTTGCTCACCATTATCATGCTTTGTCGCTCACTCAAAGCCAGTGCCTGTCACGTAGTAGTCCCTCACTAAAATGAGTGAGGGAATAAAGGCATATTTGCTTCTTTGTTGAATGAATAGACGTTCCCAGGTCACACAAGAGCTTGTGTTGAAAAGCCTGGAGAAAAGAGCAAGGGTAGCAGCAGGAGAATTACACGGTGCATCCTTTCTGCAAATGCCTGCTGAGGAGCCCAGATTTCAAATGTCGTGTCCACCCCTTGCTTAAGGAGAGCTAGTGCTTTGCCTTTTATGAGACACAACCCTGTGACCTTTATCAGAGTTCACTCACCTTGAGAGAGAGAATTTTTATTTCATAAGGGGGCAATGAACAGGGGGCACCTCCGGTTTGCTGAAAGTTGTCCGCTTTTTAGGATTAGCTTGCATCCAGTGGATGGCCCTTTGACAAGGCTCCTGAACTTGTAAACCTGGACAATGGCTTTTTAAAGTCATCAAAACTTTTAAATTAAAGAGAATCAAGCCGCCACAGGTAGTTACGCCGTCACGGATGGCCAGTGTTTGGCTAAAAATAACACCACAACATTCGAAATGCCCCCAATTTCAGACCAAGGGTCAGGAAATGGGGACGCTTTCCTGGAAAATCTAAGGCAGGCAAAATCACGCCTCATCCTGGAAAGTCCTAAAAGAAACAAGGTCACGGGGCCTCCCCTAGCGCTACGATGCTTATCTTCAGTGATTTCTTTTCCTCCTATTAAACTTACCATCTGGAAGCAAACTTACCATCTGGAAGGACTTTAAGTGGGTTCCAGATGGATCTCCCTTTGAAACAGCCAATCGCTACCGAGAGGAGAGAACCAAGAACAAATGCTGCTAGAGCACAGGTTTTCCAGAACACAGACTAAAACCAGGCCCCACACCCATTGGTTAGAAGCAGACTCTGCAAGAAGGAAGGGCAAAACATGGGAAAGAGAAAACCCTGCAGGGAAGGGCCCGGGGGCGGGGCGGGGTCAAACAGAATTCTAGGGCACCCAAAGTACGTGCAACGCTCCAGGTGAGTACCTTGGAGGGCTGTGCCAATGTTTCAGAGTTCACTTTGTTTTACCAATAAGGTCACCGTCTATTTTCATTGTCTGGCACATTTGAGAAGAGAGGATGAAAATGGTTAAAGATTAGTTCAACTTGCTGGGCCTGGGGCTGTGCCAAGTTGCTAGGTACACAATGCTACGGAGATAGAAGAGCTGAAGCAAGTGGAGAGGTGTGTGAGGTGCTTCCCAGCAACCCCAGCAGCTCCAGAGCCGAGACTTGAGGCCGGAGTCGGGATTAGCAGGTGTGAGGAAGCCAGAGAAAGATTTGTGGAATGTCAAGGGGGCACTCTGTCCTCAGACGTGTGTGACAATGCTCCCCTCACAGGATCGTTGTGAGGCATATAAGACAGCTGGTACTTAGTAGATGCTCAATAAAATCGGGGTCTTAATTTTTTAGAGCAGTTTTAGGTTTATAGAAAATTTGCCTAGGAAATACTGAGAGTTCCCATTTCTCCCCTCTCCCCCATCCCACCCCAGTTTCTCCTATTATTCACATCTTACTTTAGTGTGCTACATTTGTTATAAATGAGGACCTAATACTGATGCATTGTTATTAACGGAAGCCCATAGTTTACATTAGGGCTCTCTCTTTGTGTTACACAGTTCTATGGGTTTTGACAAATGCATAATGTCATGCATCCACCATTACAGCATCATACAGAATAGTTTCACTGTCCTAAAAATACCCCGTGCTCCACTTGCTCATCTTTCTCCTAAACGCCTGGCAACCACCGATCTTTTTACTGCTGCTATAGTTTTGTCTTTCCCAGACTGTCATATAGCTGGAATCACACAGCATGGAGCCTTTGCAGACTGACTTCTTTCACTTAGTAACATGCATTTAAGTTTCCTCTGTCATTTTGTGACTTGAGAGCTCATTTCTTTTTATTGCTATATAATGTTCCATTGTATGGATGTACCATGGTTTGTTTATCCACTCACCTACTAAGAGACATCTTGGTTGCTTCCAAGTTTTGACAATTATGAATAAAGCTGCTATACATATTCATGAGCAGGCTTTTGTATGGACATCAGTTTTCAGCTCCTTCTAGGAGCACGATTGCCAGATCATATAAGGCTGTGTTTAACTTTGTAGGAAATGTTTCATTTTTTAAAGTTAAAATGACTTCTAGATATGGTTTACAAAACACGTTTATAACACATGCATTTGAATGTCACAGTAACTTTGTGAAATAGGGAAGATCTATTATCTCGTGATACTATTGCTCATGAGAAAAATGATGCTTGGAGAGTTTTCATGAATTATCCAGAGTCACATATTCAAAAATGAAGATCTTGGACGTGAAAGGGACATGATCAGATTTTACCCCCGTGTGGTCTTTACCCTGTACCAAGGGCATATCATCCTTTTTATGACTTCAATGCTTTTCTTCCTTTATCCTTGAATTTATTAGAGTTCTGCATCTTTTACAACAGTTAAAATAATATTTAGCAAACCCTTCTGATTATTTGGAGATAAAATTATCTGTTGTGAGTGGATATGTTTCTACTTTGGGCTAAAATATTGAAGGTCACATGAGGCACTTAGCCCTAATATTATACAAGAAAGAATCATTGCTGTAATTCTATGCTACCCATAAAATTTAGTATCCTATATAGTTGGTAAATTTCAAATAAAATAAAATAAAATACTTGTAGCATTTAGTATAGATAAATAGATAATGATGCCATATATTCCAAGCTAGAAAATAATAAGAGAAAATTCTCTAAAGGGAATAAAGGACCTCCTTTTCATGTTTTACGGTCATCCAGGGTTACGTTATATTGTTCAATATATGGTTCTCATTTGAACCTGTAATTTCACTAAAGTCTTCTGGAAATTCTCCAGAAATTCTCTACTTATAGGGGGCTGAACATATAAAAAAGTGAACCTTTATCAGAGCAGAATTTTCTATGTGGTTGGTCATAATCTAATTTTTGCCCAAAATATGTCTTTCTCCAGTCTTGTGTAGCTGTTGGAACAAACCTGGATGCCTTAGCCACAGACATTTATTCTATCTAATGAAAAATCATAGAATTTGCATAACATATTTCAATACCCAGGAGGTTTTCATTTATTCCCACTTATTTACTTATTTTATTTTTTGCAAAGCATATTTATGAAAAACAGAGGATGACATCAAAGAAGTATACACTGAAAACATTTTGTCTCATGGTCTTTGGTACACGTGCCAAAGATTGGACACGCCCAAGCTTTCTTGGCATGGGATGCGCCACAGACTATTTTGCAAAGTTGAGAGACACGGAGATCTGTGGTTCTTGATGGGAAAAATAGGATTTGGCTTCCACCACTTTTCCTTCCCTGGGAGTAGTGGTTTAATTAATGATGTTGGAAAAGGAAGGTAAACACAGACACGATGGCAGTAGGAGGTAGCAACATAAAGGCAAAACCTAGGCTTTCAGGCCCAGGGCCAAGAGGAATTCTAGAGTAAATGGTGCCATCTGTCCCGCTCCTTTGGGGATTGCCGTGGCCAGGCCACCCGCCGTGTGATGCTTTTCCTTCTCTCGTGAGTTAAAATTGGTTACCAGTGCTTTTCTCGCATCACAACATATCACAAATAATATTTGTATAAGGACGCTGGGAGTCAGAGGTAACTGGTTCAGAGAGTTCTTTGTTCCCCTTCCAATTTATGGTACACTGGGAAGAAATTTTAAATTTGGGTCTCAAGAAGGAAGAAAGAGAGGTGCAAAATACATACATTCCTAACTGAAATGCAAGTTGACATTGAGGATAGCGTCAATAGATCCCATTAATTATATTTTTCAATGAATCCTTTTAATTTTAACACAGTAGGAATCTAGGTTTGAAGTTACAGAAAGGAGATAAAAAATTGGAGGGAGGCTGCCTGACTACCTAATCAATGGCAGTATTCTGTAGTAATCAAGGCATTTCAAAGTCTGGTCTTTAACTTTGCAGATCTGGAAATTTGATTTTTTTTTTCAAGAGGTGTGGTTCACATTAACCCACCTCATAAGAGACTGATGCATAAACCATAATGCCAGCCTACCTCTAGAGACCCTGCCAGATTAGTGTTTACTTCCGGTAACGTATGTATCTATAGCCCTCAAGCAAACTAATTTGTCATTTGCAGGCAAGTAAAAGTACCTTGCAATAGTTAGATGGCCCTGTCCCAATGAAACTCAATTTTCAATCACTGAAACTACTGGAAGTTTTATGATAACAACAATAGAACAAAAAAAAACCAAAAACCATTAAATCCGAAAATTAGTTCTGTGATGACCTTCAAGATTATATACAGCATCTCAAATTGAACTTGAGTGAATGCCAATTATTCCAAACATACGTATTGAATACATACTATTTACTTGGGTTTTCGTAGGTGAATGGAGAGTTACAAAGTTGAAAAGAACATGGTCCCCACCCTCAGAGCTCAGACCCAGCAGGGGATGCAGAAAAACACTCAGCTTCTATATCACGTGGTGCTAAGTGGATCGTCTATGTGAAGTCCACTAAGGAAGAAAGAATGGAGCAATCAATGCTGCCTAGAAGGGACAGGGGGAAAGAAGGCTTCCCAGAGGAGGTGACATCTGAACCAGGCCTGAAGGATGAATTAGAGAAAGCCAGGGGCAGGGTGGTCTGGGAAGCAGGGGATCCGGAGGTGGGTGAGTTGGGAAGGAGAAGAATTGCCTCCAGATGTCACCGGAAGATGTCCCCCGCAGCAGGAACTTTAGAGGAGCAGGGGCTTTCCCAGAGACCATGGAGTCCTGGCCTAGGAGAGGCATTAGGGAGCTGAAGGGGGGATGAAGAGCCTGTCCCCACCCCAAGGAGCTTGGGGTCAAGGGTATGGGTGGCCGTGAGTGGCCTCAATGACATGCCAAAGCATTTGGGCTTCATCCTTACTCAGCACAGTTACATGATCAGATTACTATCGGGGGAAGGCCAAAATGTGTGCAGAGTGGTTCTGAACAAGGACAATCTGGAGGCTGGGAGATCACCTGGGGATATTATAATTGGCCAGAGAGCAAGGGATGCAGGTCTCTGCTAGGGCAGTGCCAGAAAGGGTGGATTTGGAGACATTCCGGCAGAATTCACAGGAACTTGGCAACTAATGAGATACAGAGGTGAGAGAGAGGTGAGAGGGAGGCAGGAAAAAGACTGGCAGGTTTCTGGTTAGACCAGTGGGACGGGATGGACAGGTGTCTTTTATGGGTGTAGAAGCTTACCTCACCTGCCCTCTAGAGAAAAGCCGTGCTTCCGAAACACGAGTAAGCTTCAGCCTGGCCCCGTTTGGATAGGCACAAAGGCCCAATGAATAAAACCCACAATTCCCACCAACGAAAGAAGTCTTAATGTCTATAGGCTTCACATGGCAGTGAGAAATTAATGACTTAAGAAAATTAAAACGGCCCTACGAAAATTGTGACACTATGAACTGTTGAGGAAAAGCGGTTTTGAGAGAGTTTGAGGTTACTGTTTGTTTGGGGTTTGTTTGGCATGTATCTGTGTGTGTGTGTTTGGTATGTTTGTATAAGACATTGTTATTAACCTTAGAATGGAAAATGATGCAATAACACAACAGAGGGAGTTTGATCTCTGGGTTAGCATTCCAACTGCAAAAGAACCAGCCTTTCTCCACCACACCATTCAGGTTGCCTCCAGGTCTCTGATGTCTTCTGTTCAGCAAATCTTCATGACTGAGCTTTTCCCTAACTAGGAAGCAGGGCATACAGTGCCCGGTGTTGCACTGTCACTGTATCAGAAAGTGAGGAGGAGAAGCAAGTGCAGCTGGCAAGCCAGCTCTGCACAGTTACTGCCCCCACCAGCACCCCCGGAAAATTACTACCCAGCAAGTGCATCGTAGCATTCCTTAAAATAGCTTGTATTTTTATACTCAAACAAGAGGCATCAGAATTCTTTTAAAATTAATTTTGCCAACAAAATGTCATTAATGCTTGAATAAGTGCTTGTTCTGAGTGCTTTCTTAATCTTCATTATCCTTACACTAACGGGACAGGTTCTCTTAGGGTTCCTGTTTAACAGGTGAAAAAACTGGAGACCACAGTGCTTAACTAGCTTGCCCAAGGTCATGTAGCTAATAACTGGAAGGACCTGGGGTTGAGCAAGCCATCTAAGTCCAGGACTTAAGGCCTTAACCTCTCTGCTCTGTTACCCCTATCTGCTATGTGAGATAAGCAAAATAAATAATGGTATGCTCATATGACCAAATATTTGTAATATTTGCAATTAAGAAGCAATTAAATGGAAGAACATTTGCTGACAAGGAAAATGCATTATTTTGTGTGTAAATATGGTGGTGCAATTATGTACAGCATAGCACGATTCTGAAAAAAAAAATGATTTTATATATATACATATATACACACAAGACATATAGACCTAGAAAGAATATACACCCACAGTTCTTATCAGTGATTATCTCCAGGCAGTGGAATTACATGTAATTTTTATTTTCTACTTAATAACCTGTGTATTTTCAGATTTTCTAAAATAAACTTAAAATGTTGTACCTGTCTTACAATGCTTTTAAAAGTTTGAATGGGGGGATGAGGGAAAAGTGGCTTTAGCTTCATTCGCCTCCCAATGTGACTTTGTTTACATGCAAGGAAGCCAGAAGCTGCTTCCCAAGAGCCTTCTGGGGTGGAGGAGCAGGAAGAGGCCTTGCAGGAGGATGGAGAAGAGGCTGCTTTTCTGGCTGTAGTGAGGCAGGACATGCTCTAGAATACAGCAGACAGATGTCGTCCAACAGTTTGCCATTTCTTCCTGCATCTTTGGCAAAGTCTCAGCTTAGCAAGCCGAGGTGGTTCAGGTAAATGGGTCCTCCGATTGCCATCCGGCCTCGGGCTGAGAGCTGGGATGCTCTAGGTCCACAGGATCATCTTCCTTATTTTGTCTGAACTTGGAGAGAGCCTGTTTTACAAGAACTGAATTGTGTTTTCCATCACCTAATATGATACAATCTGATTTGCTTTCGGTTCATTCTCCAATCTGCATTCCATCTTCAGGTAAATGCCTTAGCCACTGTGACGCTGAGAAATTTAGATGAAAATATTTAAAAGTTTTTTAAAAGGTTATTCAACTCTATCCATTTGCTTGAACCATTATTTTTTTTTTCTTTTTAGTCCATCCCATTCATACCTGAATCAGTCAGGGTCCTGGCATTAAACAAATGCCACCACATTACACTACAATTAGGATAATTCGTGGTCCTGTGAGCAGGGCATGTGGAAAGAATAAGGGATGGTGCAGAATCCTGGGAGCAGTTCCAGCAGGGCCATTACCACCCTGAGAACCAAAGGGACAGAGGACATTTTAAATGGCAGAATAATTCTTAAAATGGATACTGGGGTCCTGCCGTGTGCAGGACATTGTCCTGGATGCAGGGACACGGTCACGCACAGACTCCTCCCTCCCTGTGGGATTTACAGACAGGTGCGGGGCAGAGACCCTCACTAAATGGCTACACAGACAACCACCACAGACGGTGATCAGGCTCCGTGAGTGAAAGGCAGGGGAGCCTAGGAACAGCGGTAGCAGAGTGTCCCAGTCAGGGAGAAGATGATGCGGGACTCAAGATCTGTGGGTGAGAAGGTGTGGCCAGCTGCAGGGGGGGTAGGGAAAGCCAGCGCTGAGGTGGGAACAGCACCGAGGACGCCCTGACCTTGAAACGGGTTTTGAAGGCTCCAAGAGAAGGCTGGTGTGGCTGCCACTCACCTCGGTAAGAGAGTGGGTCAGAGACGGGATGACAGTGGCAAGGACAAAACCCTGCAGACCTCACAAGCCGTGTGGGCGTTTCTTCGGGCTCATCCGGACAGTGAAAAGCCACTTAAGGATTGTTTAAGTGGGGATGCCAGAAACTGGTCTGCATTTTTAGGAGACCACTGGAAGACAAGGGCGTGTATTGCTCGTTTTCTAATTCTGTGTGCTACCTTACAGAGGCTTGGTCCTCAACTTATTTGATGACTTAGATTTCAATTCCGTGAGAAAGGTATTTTAGAAATTGGGTTCCGTAGTAGAAACTAAGGGAGTGGGATGTGTAGTTAAATTTGGGACAAAGCAATGGTTACCCTCATGAAATCTGTTTTTTTTCTGATTACCATATATCAGGGCCACATCAAAAGAAAAAGATGCAATTGCTTAACATAACGTAGCATCAGCATAGAGCAAGTTTTATTTCTTAAATAGAATGGTTAAAACCATGGAATATGAAATTAGACTGCCTGAATTTGAATCCCAGTTTACTATTTACATCTGTAGGTTCCTAGGGCAAGGCACGTAACCCCTCTGTATCTCCGTCTTCTTATTTGCAAAAGGAGAGTCTAACAATAATACCGATTTTATCTCTTGGTTGTGAAGATGAAATGACAATTCATGAAAATCATGTTGAAGACTGCCTGGTCCAGAGTTAAGTGCTCAATAAATGTTACCTGTGATTTAATCACACACAAATGTCATGGTGCATATAAAAAGTTGCTTTCCCCCAACTTTAAAATAATTTGCTCTTTAAAGTTTAAGTTTCCATTCCCGGATTCTAAGAGCGGCTGCTGTTGAAGCTGCTCATAATAATTATGCAATGGCAATGTGACTTTTACAGCAAGGCATCGGCTTTTGGTTGAGCTTACAACACGAAGTAATGAGAATATCCCTCCCCAATATTAAATTGTTTTCTGATACTTCCTGGATTATGCATTTTAAGGAATGCTTAATCCTAGCAACACACACACCCATGGCATGTAATTTCCCCTGATTTCCAGGCCATCAGAGGCATGACTAATGTCGGGGCCCATAAGCAGGCATGGGCTTCTTTTTTTTTTTCTTTTTTTTTTGCAGAATGCTGTGAATTTTAATATTTTCCTCCCCACTCTCCCCCCATATTCATAAGTGAAAATATGCACATCAGTGTATAAACAGTCACACATAACCTTCATTACTGAAGCTCATGAAGGTGAAAAGCCATCCCTTAGCTCAGGAGACAAGATATTCCTTCGCTTTCTCCTACCTGCAAAACAAGACTCATGATCCATCAATTTCATAAATCATTCTCCAACTAGTTCATGGCAGACAAAAATCAAAGAACAAGGTAGCACTGAAACGGCTGCAGATTAGAAATCAGGTGGCACCAGGCCCCATTATTTCTTCTAGTCTCTATCCCCCGAACTCAGTCCACTGCTGTGCATGAGTGAGCACTCCCTTACTTGTTGACAGAATTATTTTTAGAAAGCAATGCTTTCCCATTTATAAAACCCAGAGAGAGGCAGCATGATGTGTAGGCGGTAGCTCTCAGCCCTGGCTGCCGAGCAGGATTACCTGTGGCGCTCTTAAAAAGCTGCAGATGCCGTACCCTCACTAGACGGTTCTCAGCCGAGGCTGCACTTGCGAATTGCCTGGGGAGATTTAGGAAACTAGGGTGCCTTCCAGGCAGCCCCACCCCAGGCCAGTTGCTGGAGAGTCTGGCAAGGCCTAGAGAGGAGTCTGGATTGCTTTACCAGAATCCAGATGATTCTAATCCATAGCCAAGACAGAGAATTGGTAGATTGGATCCCCTTAGTCATTTAACACATATTTACTGACTGCAGCATAGCACTTCATGAAATAGACACTCCCTGCTCTCCTGGGCTTAGAAATCTGAATCCAGATCTTCAGGGATGGGGCCTGGGCACCTGACATTTATAAAAGCTGATTAGACCAGGTTGAGAATCTGGGGATAGTGGGAAGCAGGGAGTCAGACAAGCTGGGTCTGAATCTCGGGGCCGCTGCTTATTGGCTATTCTCAGTTGAGTCATATAAATGTTCTGAGCCTCTGCTTCCTTAGCTTTAAGAGATGGAAACAAATCTTCCACTATAGGGCTGTTAGGAGTTTTAAATGAAAAGAGAAAATTTTTTGACTAAAATCTTGGTGCAATACCTGGTACCTGCTAGGCATTCAATAAATATTAGTTTAATTCCTTCCTTCTTCTCATTTCTCCTGTTGTCCTTAAAGCAAAATGTTGTGCGGATGTACAGTTGTGATGTGTGATTTTAAGTGTGACATCCTGCCCCTGCTTTCCAGGAGTTGTGTGATAAACAAGAGAGCACCAACATCGGATATAAGCTTTTCCTAGGTATGCGGTAATGGCTACTCTTCCTGCTGAGGGCATTGTCAATGGGGAAAAAAAATCACGGGAAACCAGGAGCCAGAGCAGGTTTCATGAAGCCAAGGATTGCAGCGGAGTCCTGAAGGATGGATAAGAGAAGAGGAGGAGGGGGTGGGCAGTGCTGCCTGGGGCTGCAACACAGCAAAACTCCCTCTGTCCTAAATGATGCAGGAAGGTAGGTCATGCTGGAAGACATAGCGGACTTGTCCTGTACTTACTTCACACCTGTTTCTGCATGGCATTGCTCAAGGAAGGGGAGTCTACTTTTCTTATCAGCACGTGTGAATAATGTGTGGCTTTTCTGCATTTAAGAACATGAGGGCGGTCTGTTTCTAACGATGCAGGCATTTGTTTTGTATGTTTAGTCCTTGACTTAGGAACATTTTGCATTCTCCTGGGGGGGGGGGGG